>LYUA01000827.1:274980-293928 GCA_002093875.1 Calopteryx splendens
CCCCCAAATCTATTATATCCCCGCTCCGTGGATTGAGGGAGCGATTTCTCTCTTCGCCGCCACTGTTGTCATTTCCTTTTGTTTTCACGAATCAAAAATGGCTCTTCCAAATTGTCCTCTCTATTTCATCCATCCCGAAACGCCTCCTGGATTATTTATTTCCATTTAGTTCGACACCCTTTTTGTCACCTTGGCCTGAACCCCTGTCCACTATCACGGAGACCTTATATTGTCACTCTCGATGCGTGCCCCTCCTTCTTTCTGCGAGATTGCGAACGCCCATTCACCGTCGTCGTTGCGGACGGAGGCGAGACAGGAGAGTGATTCGATCAGAGAACAAGGACACCGGGAGGGCACAAATTAGAGCATGCGGAACGATCCTCGTATTTGGGCAGTCTTATGGGCGAAAATTGGCCAAGCAGGAGAAGAATTGAGTTTGAGAATAAGCATTTTCCAGCATAATTATTGGGTGGGCACGTAACTATGAGGAGCTTAAGAGCACAGCGGTGTAAGGTATAACATTTTTATACTGTCCAGAAGTTCACAAGGATGTGCGATAGTTTCCTGGGACCGTTCAAGATCTGTACACGGTATATTACCTGAATTACCTGTGCTAAGTCAGGGTCAAATTTATTCTCCAGCATTATCGAAAAACTTACGAAAATATCAAGATACGATCTATGGGATACTTAGACCAATCTTTTCGATAATTTTTTATTGGCAACTAGAACAATCAATACGTCATGCATTCACTATCCTGCATTATATCAACAGGAATTATGGTATCAATAGATAGGTACATAGGTAAAGATAATTATTCGGTACTTCTCCTTTGATGATCTTGAAGGTCACCAGGGCTTATCTCATTGGTATGTGTATCGTCATACCTATATTCCAGTAGAAAGAGAAATAAGTCCATCGTCCAATGGTTATGACCATAAAGATAAATTCAGAAGAAACAATAGACAGCATTAGAAATATCCTTTTCCACAATCTCTACTCTTTATCCTCCTCCCGCCCATGCAGGTGAGTCCCCCCCCCCCAGGTGGCGTATTCGTTTCGGGTACTACGCATCGACCGCTTTCGTTAAATCTGAAGTCTCCGGATGGAAAATAACCACTGCACATTATCTCGTCACCTGTGGAGGGGACTGTTAATGGTCACTCGATAAGTGCTCCGCATTGCGTTAAATCCGCGGGAGAGATTACGAGAGGGGGGGGGGAGTGAGTGGATTGCGCAGGCGACGAGTCCGTCGACTGGCGTCATCAATTAAGACGTGTCTCTGAAAAACATGCCTTCGGCCTTTATTGCTGAGAACTTTGCCTTGAAATTCGTTGATCCCCCTTAATATCATCAGCAGTCATCAATCCTGGGATTGGCTTTGATGAAGCCCTCCGCACGATTCTCCCTTGCCATTAGCCTGTGACATGAATTAATTGAGTACGACAGCCATCGATGCTTTAATCCAATGCCGCAGACCCAAGCAAGCACGTAACTCTTCCGTATCTTCGAGGCCAACGGAATGGAGAATGTAAAAGGCGGATATTATAGGCGGACCGCTAATTATGTGCCTTCACCATGAAATGTAAAGAATGATATGGTTTGCTTATTGTCGGTTGGCAATCGGAACGTCTGCCTCCAGTTATGCTTCATATTATTTTCCGTGGCGTCAATGCACACGGTCCGTGGGCAGTGTAGGAAGTAGAATATTACACTTCCGGAAGGCGGAGCCCTAAGGGCGTTCCTTCTCCCTTCATTTTCACAATGGGCAAAAACAGACCATAATTACTGATTGCAAACCGGGGTCACAGCTTTTTATTCGCAAGTATTGTGTCCGTCATGGAACCTAGTAGCATTTTCACGGACGAAAGTAATATAAAGTATATTATTATTCAATACATGATAAAAATTTAAACCATCATACATAATATTCGTGTCTGTTAATCTAGCGAGCGCAAAGTGGTATAATTATCAAAGCACACGCCTCGCGGTCGCATCTTCGGCGTATTCATTATATTGGTTTTTTTACCCGTTTGTTCAGTTGATTGGCGGAAAGTGTTTGGCTACCCATTCATCAAAACCGCCGTCATGATAATACGTCATAGAAGACCATACGTCACGGAGATTGGCCACTCATAATTTGATCTCTGTGGTTTACTTAAGATTTATCTTCCCATATGCCTCGCAAATCTACCTCAAAATATCGACCGTCGTAATGGGGCCCAATGCTCCCATGATAAACGGAACGCAAACCAAGATAGATGAGCAAAAAACCAACTGATTCAACGTCGGGTCAAGAAGGAGAACCACGTACAAAACGACTCCTTGCTGGTTAACGGTCGTCGAATTAGGTCTTTTGAGAGATTTTCAACCAATGCCTCAGCTTGAACTCAAGTTAGAGCTTCCTAAAGTTTATAGCCTAACTAACATTTAAACCCCCCGATAAATTATTTGACGCACATTTGAAACCATGGTATTCTTCCAAACCAAAACACGTGAGTTTTCAACGAGATCATATTTTATTCGCAGGAATAAGGAGGTCTCTGGAAAAATTATCAGAGCACAAATGACAAAAGTAAAGTTCCTTTAAAGTAAGATTTGCAAGATCACCGCGAGTATGCTGCGCGAACTGCTTCTTATACCTACATACATTTATCACGATCTCAGCAGTAGGTGGTATCGGGCGTTGCTTGGTGGAAACGATTAATCATGAGAGATTTAAAAAAAATTGTTTTTCCACAATTGGTGATAGTTCAGCAGAAGATAATTTTATAGTCGAAACCTGGGTAGTGCAAAAATGAAATTGTAGAAAAACAAGTTGAGTGTTGTTGTCAAGTTGTGAGTTTTTTAAATCTTTCATGACAACCCTGATCATAACTTTTTAATCGAGGATCGATATTGAAATTGGAGCCTACTGATCTCTGTTGACGAGTGGTATAGTTCAGGGTTTCAGCCTACTAGCACCCCAAAGTGTCCGTAAAAAAAAGTCAGTTACGTTGCTCCAGCGCCAATAAATTTCTTCCCCGCTGATAAATTTTCTCCTTGCACTGCCGTCGATTCTCACGCTTCTTGTCCGTCCGAACCCCGTGCGCTCTTCCCAGAAGCTTCGACGGCCTCTTCCACATCGCTGCGCATTCTAAAGTTGGTTGTTTTTAACTGTGTTTGGCATACGGTAAACGGAGTATACGGTAAACGCCGTTCTAGTTCCACAAATGTAGCTAAGCTTAAAATGGTCAGTGTGTAAATAGTGGAAACCGCGGAGAAACGGAACAGGTTTGAACATTATTTCCCAGGAAGCATAAAAATGAGAAGTTTTAATTACCAATACTGATAACGGAGTGCATGGATATAAATAAAGGTGAAGAGGTTGATCGCATTGGAGGGTATCACGTGAAAATGTTCAGGGAAGAAATGGAACGATAGCAGAGCCCCACCTACAACATTATGTTTTTGAGTCATGTAGGTATCACTTGTGACAGAAGAACCTCTGTCGATGAATTCAGTAAGCTTTATACGTCGTCAAGAAATATACGGAGCACATATAGGGAGACAGACAGCAGGACTGGGAATGAGAAATCGTTTGAAAAAATTTTAGGTGCGAATTATCGAAATAAGCTTTGGAAAGGCATTTCAGAACCTCACTTATATACTTTTGGAAAAACTAACTAAATAAGACAACACCATTACAACGAGCATATGCGTTTTGAAGCCCATTGAATACGTTTTGACAATTTCCATCTGACGTCTGAACGTGGGAGCGTGTATGTGATTGGAATTCTGTAGGAAATACAATATTTTTTTTTAAATTAGATAAAATTGCCATTAACATTAAATCAAAAAATTGAAACTATGTCTTTCTGCACTTTTCGTATTAATTATTTTCCTCTAAAATCAATCGTTGAAGTAAGTTTTCATTCGGTAGATTTTTTGTCAAAATCTTGTTTACCCACATATTGATATTTTTTGTTGGTGAATAGCAGTTTTTTTTAGAAAACAATATAATCTACAATTTTTTATCTAAATTTCTGTAAAACCTCTAATTCCATAGCTTTATATATTGACTCTAATTTAAAAGATATTTAACCCATCTAAAGTCATCATCACCAAGTCAATAAATAATAATCGATGAAAACTATGCAGAGAATTTCTCTCGGCTATTTTTTACCTAGAAACTGGGACACGCCATTTCCTTGTTTACAAGAAAATAGCGATTCCCATTAATAGCTGTGTATCCGTAGGCAAAATGATCATATCATTTAGCAAGCGGGAGCAGATCGTCCAAGACTAACAGTGGGTGAAAGGAAAGATTCTATAATTATAAATGCAAATTCAAGCACTAATATATTTGTTTTCGTTACAGCAAATTAAGCGAAAGCAACGTGGAGGGAGTCACGAAGGCGGTAGGTCAGCGGGAAGAGATGATATTATTTCCGAGATCCCGCTATGCGTTGCTAGTGTCATTGATGACTGCTAATTTGGCCCCCTCGGTATAAACGTTTCACAGATTTTAATGTGGTCGAGTATGCACTTATTATTCGAAATATGGCATTGTTTTTCGATGAAAAATTAATTGTCGAGCCAATTAAGAACACGAAAAATGCGTAATATTATAGCGTAAGCGTAATAATTTTCGCCTCGGCGACGACAAATTAGGTTCCAAATGACGTCACTTGGATTCAAGTTGCGTCTCCTTAATACGAAACCCATTTCTTATGACTCGCTGTTTTCCGGAGATGGTCATCGTATGAGATTGCACTTCCATAACCTCTTTGTTTGTTAAATGTGAAAATTCCCTAAATGTGTTGTTGCCAAATCATAACACGAGCATGATGATGTTTATTCTTGACCTTTCAGGGGCAAGTACGCCGCTGTGCGTCGATGCAAAGACCGTGAAACCGGAGAATCTTTCGCTGCCAAATTCCTGAGGAAGAGACGTCGCTCGACGGACCTGAAGCCGGAGATAGTTCACGAGGTGGCGGTGCTGGAAGCATGCGCTTCATGCCCGAGGATTGTCCGTCTATACAGGGTGCTCGAGTCCGACTCGGAGATGGTCCTCGTTCTGGAACTGTGAGTATCCCTTGCATCATCTGAACGGCAATCTTTCCTCTGATTAATTTGTTAGATCCTTTCGCTTATTCCGTCCTCTACTGAAAGGTAACATTCCTCCCAGAAAAAGCAGGCCATTGCATTAAATCGTATGGTCCACCCTACGCTGGCTGGCCTATCTTTCTTCTCGCTCTTGCATAGGCCTATCTGCTACCACAAACTTTCTCTCCTCCCCAATTTCATTTCTTCAAAACTAATTCAGCCAATGTTACATTCTAATATTCATTTATTTATTGGATTCTGAAAAGCTTCTTAAAAAGCCAGTGTATGTTAATTTTTAAATGTTAAGTGAAAATGTCCTCTACTGGTATTTTTAAGCTATATTAAAGATCAAGTGTAAAGGATGATGTGTCAAAACAAACAACTTCAGAACTACAGCAGTCACACGCAAAATGAGCCTTTCCTTCAAAATGTTATGGTGAAATTATCTCTTGGTTACATTTCGAAAAAATAAAAGTAAGATTTAATCAAAATTTCAACATTTTTAAGTGGGAGTGCTAGTGGCTTCAAGTTTTTAACATGCATTCAGGATTTATTTTTAGTCAAAATAAGTCAAATACACCACCTCAGAAAAGGACTTATTTGTGCCATCCACAATCGAAATATTTCTATGCCATATAAGACATCCAATACGCTTTCCACTCTGAAATCTCCCATACTGAGAACCTCTAAATAGTGGTCACCTCTCATTAGCAGACAGGTCTTCAATCTCTGGTATAATAACAGGGCATTAATAAATACCCACTCTTAATAAGAGGCACCGTAAATAGCAGACATTGGCAGTCCATCAAAATGGTACTCTCATGGAATGCCTCTTATACAGACAATTGACTCCCATGGACTGGGCAGCTGCCGCCGTTTTTTTGTCCCTCCATTCATAGCAAGGGGAGTGAAGAGCGTTGAGTTCATGCATGTCTATTTTGGGCAATTTTGTGAAAATAGGGAGTCAATTTGGGTAGATATGAAATATTGGATGGGTGGAGTTCATTTGAGACCCAATATAAAATACTATTTTGATCCGATTTCTCATTCTATCTTGATTGGAACATTAATTGGGGGAAACAAAAGTGTGCATTAGATAATTTGGAATGGAATTTGGGAGAGTTACTATACCCACTCAAAGGATCTCTTAGCATAAGCATGATCCTTTAAGTACATGTGTGCCAAGGGCACAGAAGGATTTTGCATATAAATAATGCATGAGTCTAAAGGGGAAAAGATCTGATCTTGCAAATATTTGAGAATGAAAATGTATAATTCATAAAATTCAACTCTTGAACCAAGAAAAGAGCTGCAAAATTATATAGTACGTTAATTTTCACTCAAATTAACCTCTTTTTTGGGTTGAAGGTAACTAAAAATAAAAAAACACAACCAGACAGCTGCAATAATTTCTCCAATAAAGCAAAACTTTGTCTAAGTCATTTTTACCAGAAACTGTCAGTCAGACTGCCACATCTGTGAAATCTGGTCATTGTCACATTAAAAAAAATATTTTGGGTTCACCATACCAGTACGGTTGCAGGATTAAGCTACTTAGTGGAGAATGCTGTACTAATTGCCTCAGAGTTAAATGTTTGTCTACAGGAATATCAGAACAGGCAGTTGGATGCCTTTTTAAAGCTACACAAATATTTTCAATGGTATTATAACCTCATCAACTGAAAAATTGTGCGTTGGTTGCTACAAACTCTTACATGAACTTGAAGACTTGTGAATTCAGGAAAACCAGGCTTTGATCAAGCCTACAAAAATCCATAACATTCATCCATCATGCCTCAGAATTTTTATCACCGTATAAGCAATGACTTCTCGACACATGCAGTACATCATCATTCAACTAAGTGTTGAGGTTGAAATGCAATAAATTTTTTAAACATGTCAAAGTTGTTTCAATTTAGTTTGGATTCCTTAAAACTTCTCATATACCAATTTTGTCACTATGTGAATAGCATAATTTCAATCCTCAAAATTATTAGAAACTATTATCCCTGTCTACTTTATAAAAGCCCCTCCACAAAGGTTATAACTCAAATCTAAGAATGGATACAAAGCCAAAGCTCCTGAGGAAGCTGATTTGAAAGTTGCATCTCAAATATGAGAATTTCACAGAGAAAAAAATCATTCACCTAGACTGGGATTCAAAGGTGAATGATTTAATGCTGTGAAACGCTCGAATTTGTATCCATACGAGTGGGTGACTCCATTAAAGTTACTGTTATGGCACTTCCAAAAGTTTCTGCAAGTTAAATCCCTACTAAGTAATTAAAGGCTTGATACTGTATTTGAAAAATGTGCCTGAAAATTGTCATACCTTGATTTTTGGTAAGTTATGTTTTGTGGAAACATTCTGCTGTAGTGCATCACCAGGAATATTTGATAAGTGTTTGCAGTTATGTAATGTGACACACTTCTTTTCTTTTTCCCATAGTGCTCCTGGTGGTGAATTGCAAATGCTGCTGGACAAGGATGAGGTTCCAGAGGAGGCCGAGGCAGCGAGACTAATGTCGCAGATACTAGATGGCATAGCGTATCTGCATTCTATCAATGTGGCTCATCTTGACATTAAGGTACATGCATGGTAAAATGTATAACAGCTGGAATTTAAATTGAAAGAAAGAATTGATCAAAGGAAATTTCATTCAAGGGTTCACATATATATATATATATCTATATGTCTCCTGTAAATAATTGAAAAAATTACTTATATATACTCCATCGCCTTAGTCAATTTATAGCCAGGAGGGGGGGCTGATTAGGCTCTGGCCCCCTATTTTTTTTTCTTCCCCCAATAATTGCTGAATGGACACTATTATGAAGAGTGCAATTTTAATTTGTGCTTGATAATATGAGTGCTAATCAAACCAATAATAAATTTGCCATTAAAGACTGAGGGGGAGAAATAAATTCTGCAGGTAAAGCCCAGTTGACAACAAAGAGTCGGGATTAGCACCCAAAATTATTTTAATTACTTTCTGGCTATGCCACTGAACTATGGTACACCAAATATCATGTTATGTATCCAATAAAAGTCAACTAAAGCAATTTGAACTGCTGTCTATTTAAGATAACATCTAATAAAATTATTATGATTAATTCTTTTGCTCCGGGTCAAATAACTTTATATTCATAATGCATTACTGGTTACTACAACAGAATACCCTAATAAAATCTAACCTTGGCCATCAAATATGTAGGTTAAAATGCATTTCCTTCTTAAGCATAGTATTTTATGCATTCTCCTCCAAGATAGGCCATTAATTATTTCAAGTATTATACTTTATAATCTACTAAAATCCATAATTATAAATGTTTTTATGAACTAGAGTAACATGAATATTTTGTTTACCTTTCCAGCCACAAAATTTAGTACTGACTGGAGAATTTCCTAACTGTGACGTCAAGCTATGTGATTTTGGAATCTCTCGCTACATAAGCAAGGGAGCAGACATCAGAGAAATTCTTGGGACCCCTGATTATGTTGGTAAGTGATAGTCTGTTGTTGGCAGTAATCTTCTAAGCTCATTGATAAAGTAGAATTTAACTCACAAGGAAAAGGTTACACCATTTGTAAGAGAAACAAATGGCTGGTGTGGTCCTTTATAGAATATGAACTTGTAGCATCCGATATAAAATTAGAATGTCCATATATATTCAGTATAACGATAATTCTAAGGCCAATTGTGCTTTGTGTGTGCCTAAGTAGGTATTAACATTATACATATTAATTTATCCTTTGTCTGCAGTAGGCTTGAGGCAGGTCCATCTTGATTCTTGTTGTGTGTCCTAACATCATTGCAAGTCATTAACATTATTTCAAGCTATTAAAGTTTAATTGTATCTTCTCACAGGGTTCCCTTTTTGACATGGGAGCCTGATTGATGCTGTTGGCTTATGGAACTGGACTCGTCCAGGACAGCCATGTCTTCTCTTTGACATTTCAATAAAAAACCAACATTAAGTCAGAACACGCTATCATATAATCCTATCAATCTGTTGATGTGTCCAAATGTCCACACTATTATAACATAATAGCACAATATAATATGGGCAAATACAACAAGCATGGATGAGTTAATAACTATTCTATTACAATTATTTTTAAATTAAATTTTAATTTATTTTTCAATTAATAATATTTTATAATATATTCAGAACACTTAAAATTAAATTTATTTGAATCTTATGCTTGAAAATGAAACAATCTGTGTTGTTGTATTGCACACAAAATTTGAAGCATATTTTAAAGAACCTATAAATAGAGTCTCAGATTTTGAGCACAAATCAAACCAAAACAGATAGGAGTATTAGCTAATTTATCAAAAGTTATTGAATTGAAATCTAAATTTTTTTTTCCTTTGTTTACAGCTCCAGAGGTCCTTAATTATGAGCCAATAAGCTTAGCAACTGATATGTGGTGAGTAAAATTTTATCCTAATACAGTTACTTAACTGTGAGTTTGTTAAAATTCAAAGTGAAACTTCCTATTTAAAAATCACACAATAATAACATAATTTACCTTTGACTTTCAGGTCTGTAGGTGTGCTCCTATATGTTCTTCTAACTGGCTGCTCACCTTTTGGAGGAGATACCAAGCAAGAGACTTTCTGCAACATTTCTCAAAGCAAACTTGACTTCCCTTCTGACCTTTTTGGAGATATATCAGAAGAGGCAATCGATCTCATTAAGAAATTACTCGTCAAAGAACCAAGGTAATTCTTTATAGAACTTAACAATCGTAAACATGCTGTAACTAATATAGTATAGAGCATACAGAATAGGCAGGCCACAGATTTTGTTCTTGAAAAACATGATTGTTCATATTTTATGTCATAAAAAGTTTATTCCCATCATGTTAAGGTCTGGTGCCCACAAGTAAAACTTTAAAGTTTTATTTGCTGATGCATCTGTTACTTTCATTTTGTTTTATTAAGCATCACCTCATATCCCAAAGGTTTCTCATTAAATTATAGTTGGAAAGCTTTAACCTAAAATAATATGCATTATTAAAAATATGCTACAACAATACTAACATTTTGTTAATCCTGGGGGGGGGGTAGTTTTGCTATCATCATATTTAAGTAAATTAATAAAACATATTTTCATAAAAATTCTTTGAAAAAGTTAGCTGCAGAAACTATTGAAATAATAGAAATAAAGGAGTAGTACTAGGTACTTTCTAACCTAGCCTGATTTTTGAATAAGCAAATTTCTATATGTTGGATATAATTGCTTAGACCTCTCTGAACTCTAGAATCCTCTCTCCATATGGAAGTTTTACATTGTAGGTGCCACTTATAGTGTAGGGTGAATTAAAATATGGAATTTAAAATAATATGCAAGATCCCTAGGGTAGATAAAGTCCCAGGGGTCCATTTCTTAAAGCTACACATCAATCTTAATCCATGTAGTATGCTCTACAAAGAGAAGGTTCAAATGAAAATAATAAATATTGCAACACCTTCTGTCCGTTAGAGTCCACAGGATTAGATTTAAGAAGTTAGGTCTGAATTAGACTATTTTTAAAGAATTTTATATAGCCTTTAGTTTTGAGAAATGGCCTCTGATGGCATGCCTTCATTCCAGGGAATGGAATCTTGTCCCTTTTTATCACTTATAATTTGTAATTTATTCTCAAATATGTACCCACCCATAAAACCCACTCAATTTTGAGATCTATTCAAAAACTCAACAAAATACTCTGAAAAACAGTTAGAAACTTGTTTATTCTAATTGGCTGATGACATTTAGAAAATTCAATGATTAAGATTTGAATTTTTTTTAAATTGGGGATATGTGAAATTGCTTCACCTCTAGCGAATAAATCCCACTTTAATAAAATGAAACACTAATTTGTCAGTTAAGAGTATTAGATTAGGTTACAACGCTAAATAAAAGATAAATGCATGTTTATTTAAATATATTTTTAAGTTCTAATTTCAATGTATTTTATTATTTTTCAGTAAACGGTTGAGTGCTAAAGGTTGCCAACAACATGAATGGTTCACCAAATTTGGTGCTGGAAATAACAACAAGCTGTATAAATCTCCAACATTCAGCAAGTCTACCATTCCAATGACTGATGTACCCACAACAAAAAGTGTCAGTAATGAGAAAATCAAGCCCAAAAGAGAAGAATGCATCTCCTTGAGGGACTATTCTTCCAATAGTGCCTTATCTTTTAAGAGGAACCCATCCACTATCCTTAAAGAAAATCATGAGGCTCAACCCCCTGACAAAGTTGAGGATGAGGTTAAGGAGCTGGCAAAGAATTTTGAATCTGGAATCAGCCCAAAGAGGAGGAACTGCTTTGTGAAGAACATGAATGACATACTGAAGCGTCTGGATGAAGTCCCTCCAGCTTCACCCCCAGCCACACCTCCTCACAGGTCCAAAGCACTTGCAATGCGCACCATGCCTGTGAATGCAACTTACTCTTTCGGCAATACGGATCGTTCAGAAGCAGTCAAAGCACCAAAAGAGGGGAAGGTATACAATGGTGTAGAGGAGTGCAAGGATGACAGGCACTACATGCCAGCAAGACAAAAGACTGACTGCGTTTATAAGATCAGGAGATGCTACATCGAGGACACTGATGAGGAAGATGAGGAAGACATCCCTCCACCTCTACCTCCTTCGCAGCCTCCCCCACAGCAGCTTTTGCCTAGCAATGCTCACTTAAGACTGCTCCCATGTGCCCACCTGACAACCTCAACGTCACCTTCTCCTTCCTCATCTTCTGGCTGCTCATCTGCCTCTTCATCAGCTGAGGGACACTCAGACCACGGGAGCGACACCAACAGTGATGTGATCAGCGAGATGTCCGGAGACTCATCCAGTGATAGGTCAAGCATAATCTCCCTGGATGATTCCCTTGATATACCCTACTCCAAAAAAATGTCCTTGTATTCTACCAGCTACACACACACGTCAACCACCTCTTTGTCTTCTTCCCTCATCTGTGATTCCTGGGAAAGTTCCACCTTTGGGACTTTAGCCAGCAAACAGAGAGGAGTTTCTGTTAACCAACAACGTCTGGCTACCCCCAGGACTGTCCAGACCACCCTGAGGCAGGTCAATCAGAGATGGGAATGCAATGGATCACTACAAAGAGCACTCAGTCGCTTTGAGCAGCCTAGTTCAAATTGCCATCAGAATGATTCTTTTGGAAAATCAATGCCTTCATCATCGATGCTGGCAATGAGAACCCTAGGGAGGTTTGATAGGTCAGTGCCCTCAGGGCTCAATGAAATAGGTAATGTTAAAAAGTGCGGAGTGCAGCTGGAAAGGGAAAAGGAAGGGAATGTTGTGGTTATACGTGAACTGAAGGCAGGGAGGTTCTCTCGGTTTAGTGAGGTGAAGTGTGACTCAGTTCAAGCTAGGATCAGGAAGCTACATGAGCAAGTAAAATCATGATATCACCACTGTTTCATAAACTCCCTCGCCCTAACTTATCTGATTTTGATCCTTTGTGATGCAATGATGAAAACGTCCACAGTGAAGATTCTCATGAATGAACAATGAGTTGATGTGTACATCTTCAAAAGCACTAGTCATTCCCCCTGTAATACTAATGTCAAATGTTTCAATTTTCCTCTTGTATTATGTCAGCCAAGCTAGCAATTGAGAGTGACAGCTTGCAAGTGTAGGTTGGGGCAAACTGCCCTAAAAAACTGTTTTTCATCACCATGGTCCCGTGAAAGTAAAATTAGGTGCTCTTGCATTCCCACTGTGCTCCTGTTTGTTCTCCTGCTCTGAGACAGGGTTCTAAATGTGTGCAATCAAAGTTCCTAAGGTGATGATAATATATATGTATACTTTGTCACTGCCATGAGTGCTCTGTTCTTCCTCTAAAATGAGTCTATAGAGGAAAAATGAAATGATTTGAATTTTTCTACAATGTATTCAAAAATTTCATGAAAGGTGCTGAACTATCTGAATATATAAGAACTTCAAAATATGCTATTGAGGAACTGTAATATATTAAAATTAATTATGACATACAATGCTGATGAATTTCTCTTGCAATGATGAAGAAAATGTACTTTGAATTGTATAGTTATAAATATTTTGTACTTTATTCTTCTGTTTTATTCTTAAATTAAGCACTCCCTGGAGATTTATTGAAGAAATCACCTCATAAGAGATAAAACTGCTCAAATCAAAAAAGTCACTTATATAAGCATGCATAGTTAATCCATCTATTTTCTTATGTGCACACTTAAGATTCTATACATATACCATGCATATATCAAGGTGAATGATTGCAATAAATTCACTGGCAAACTCATCCAAAAGAACCATGAATGGTTTTTAAAAAATATCATTAATTCAAATATTAAGCATCAATTAGCTGAAATCCACCAATGACTATTACCACTCCTCTATTATGTAGGTATTAATGTTGAACAGGAAACAGAAATAAGAAGTCCTGAGCCACAAGGAATAGATTGAAAAAACCACATCAACCCTGAGAGCATAACCATACTTAGTCTAGACTAATTCAAACTTCTGAAGTTGCAACTGGGCTTAATTAGTTAGCTAGGTTATTAATCCAAGAGCTAATTGTAATATCTTGATTACATTAAAAATTCATGGTGATATACTTCCAAGAGTCATATATCATATGCTGAAAGACATGAAGTATGAGTGGAAAGGTTGGAAACATTTTACATTAGGTATGTTACAAGACCAAGTCTTCAGCACTTAACTACACAACTACAACTATCATGTTAGATATGCTCTAATAGAAAACTTCATGAAATTAAAATCAAAGTGGATTTGTGGTGCAGTCTTGCACTGGAATTTGTACTTCTATTTTTATAGCATGAGGTAAGTTTGATATCCCACCCATTAGTTCATTCTTAAGTTAAATGACTGTAGTATTTATGGGCTACTAAGATTATTATATGAAAGTCCATAATCCACAGGTATTTCAATTCTTGGAAGAATAGCATCAATGTTTTGTTGATTACCAGGAAATATAAATATCATTGGCTGTTACAAAACCAGGATGTGAATGTTCACATTGCATATATGACATAGATGTTCAGTATTCTGAGGAATAACTGGCATAACTAATTTGCATAATAATGGGCATTTGCATCAACTGCAACTGCAGATGAATTGAATTATTAACCTCATTCCACAACTTTATTATTTGATTTTTCTAAAGCTTACTAATTGACAGTAAAGAAAAGTTGATTTTATCACGTGTCTCAAAATATAACTTCCAATCTTTACCAAATACTTCAATATCATTATTTCTAGTATAAAAGTGAAGAACTATGAAGGTACTCCAAAATAAATTAATACCTTCCCACAAAAAATATTTTCTCATAAAAAATAATAAATCAACTAAAAAACAATGCTGTGCCTTAACAAATGCAGGTTCATAGAGTAGTGGCTCTTGGAAGTTGGTAATGGGAATTAGGGAGGATTTCCTTTGTCTGATATTGTCACTTTATGAGAGGAAATTTAACCACCAGCTGCCCTATAGTATTGATATATACTATTGCAATTAGGTAACAAACAAACATAAATTACCCAATAATGTGACACCTATTCACCTTCAGTGTACCAAGAAATATACTTTGATGTGTCAGTGACAGAGGGAGTGATGATACACATAAGCAATGCATGAATGCTTTCTTGGTTTGCTTTCCTCATGGTTGCAAAATGAAATAAAGACTCCTCCCCTTGAATATATAGCCTTTTATACACAAATAAATATGTGATCCAGAGAATGACGGATAAATAAATACACTTATCTGATGAAATTTTAATTCAACTTCAATTTTTAATATCATTTCACCATTGCGTGTAATTTTAAGTCAATAATTTATTCTACTAAAGATTATTTTTTTCAAACAGACCCTAATGATGTTATAATTTCTGGGGGAGAAAATTAAATAATACCTCAGAATAAACCTATTGCCAATTATTGTATTCCTCCATTAGAAACATTAAATTCTGTTGATTAACAGAAAATGTTACATATTTAGTTTATACTTCCACTACATCCTATTCAATACACCAATGTATGCCAACCATCATGCTTCCTTTAAAGAAATTTTTACCAGTGAAAGTCTGCAAGAAAGCATTCAACCAAAGGCCTCAGTGATTCCCCAAGATGTGGATAAGTAAATTAAGGTAATTTTGGAAATAATCTTTGATATTCCATTTCTAGCAATAAAAATTTATTCTAGACTAAAAATTTCCACTGCTTAATACAGAAACCTTGTAAGACATTATTGATGAAATATCAAAGACTTCTTCAAAATAAGTATACACCAAATAGGAATAGTATCATGAGTACATGTAATGAATGGCGAATGAATGATGAGAAAAACAGCAGGTATTTGACAATATCTTAAGGGCTCTTGATTCCAAAAGAAAACCTGTGTCATTTCACACAGAGACAGGGTTGAGAAAAAGGGAGATATAATGATTCAGGGAAATATAGACATTGCAAGAAAAGGGAGAAGTAGGTAAATTAAGATCAATATTAATCATGAAAAGGACACTGATTAGTCCATACAAAATGTTACCCTTTGATCAACAACTATTATTACCTTCACTACTTATAGTCACTCATCAGCCAATTCTCCCTTAAAAATTGACTTAGGTAGAAGTGTACACTGATATAACCTGTATATTGCATTTAAATCTCATCAAGTCAAAGATAATGAATATATAATTTCAGAAAACAAATGTGAATTGGCAAGTCCATGACGAAATTAGTTAACTGTTCAACTTGCATATCTTTTATTATATACATCAACACAATACCATGCAATTCTCAACAGCATATGGCACATGATTTACAGGCATTACCCATGAAAAATATGTGAAAGAAGTCAGTAGAAGGTAAATACACATCAATGGTTATTGTTCCCCACCTCTCTGTGTCATTTGATCTTGAATTGTGTACTGTGAGGCTTACATTATTTACTCAATGTCATTATTGGAATGTTATGACTGATACCTTTGTAAATTCCAAGTTAAATCTAGTGCTGAGTCTCTTAGAAGTCCCTGTCCCAGATCATGTAGCAATTGCATGAGACTTCATGCTCCTTCATGATAGTTTTGTATGGAACAGGCAGTTTTTCTGTATTCGTTTTCAATTCTTGAATCAGTTTGGACAAGGATGGGTTACAAATGCTTAGCCTATTCATGGAGAAACCTAACTTTGGAGAATTTTTACAGTATGAGTGGTTATATATTTGCCAACTTTCTATTGAATGACCTTCACATTTCAACCCTTCAAGGTGCCACTGGCCATAACCATTTATTCTTGAAAAGAAAACCATAGTCATAAGAATGTCAATAGTTTGAATTCAAAATAGAACTAGAATTTGTAATCGCATGTGTAATCAACATTGCAGATTTACTTAGTGAAATTTTACTTCAATCATCAGAGCACCTAAAGAATCAAATTACTGTTTTCACTGAAATATAAGTATTCAATATAACACAAAATTTAATGCTTACTCCCTACATAGTCTAAGCAACTAAGGGTGACGGATGTTCTCCTAAATTCTACAGTTCCAAACAAAGCATCACACTAACAGAAACATAGTCATTAACCAAAATATAATATTGAAAAGACAACACTGTTAGAGCTCTTTTTCAAACTAACCCCTAGAGCATGTAAAAAATTAATTCTGAAAAGTACCGATTCCTATATAGTCAAGAGACAACACTAGGATATGAAGTTATGAATATGCTATTTGACTTTTAATTGGTCAAATATATTAATAGGTGCATATAATAATATATATATCAGTATTTTGGAGTATGATTAAATGGTAATAGGTTACAAGAAAGGGGAAGTTGAAAACCTAACATGTAGGTAATACTAACAAAGCACCAGGAACCATTTCTATGAATAAAAAACACCTGTGTAACAAATTACACTAAATTTTGTGTGATTATATTGTTTTAACTACAAAGTTAAATAAATTTGATTTTTAATGAATTATATCCCAAGAGTCAGTTGAACCTATCCCTAAAGAGGCAAAATAGCTGAAAAAACAGTCAATGAAATCTATTATATACGCATCCTATTCCAATAGGTAAATAATTTATTATTAGACAGCAGCAACATCTTCCAAAGGCTCGACTCTAACCCATTCAAAATTGTAAATTTAAAAAAAATGTGCATGCCTTTTTTGGCAATTAAACAGGATGTGACATTGTTTTGAAAAGTAAGCAAAAAACAATGATTTTCGAAACCTTGATATATATCCAAGAACCTGGCTGCAGCTCAGGCATTGATGTCACTAAGACTAGAATTATTTTAAAAAACAGAATAGAGAAAGTTAACGTTTAAATTTAACTCGTTAGATTATATCAATGATTCTGTTGATTCTTTTCTAATAAACTTGCAAGCACTAAGTTAAAAGTAATCGAACTTCAAAGCTCATTTCAAAACGACGTAAATATTTATGAACATCATCAAAGTTCATTTCAAAATTACTTGAGATTAGTTAAATGTTGTACAAGCATATTCATGCATTATTACTTTCCTACGAAAAATCGTATTGGTTCATGAAAATCTAAGACGTAGTTACTTCATCGTGCATTCCCTCGAGCCAAAGACAACTACAGGTTTAGAATCTAGACCAGAACTAGCAAACTAGAATCTACACTTTAATTTGAAGACACAAAACATCTTTGCTAATCTCCGTTGATTTCACTGGTAAGTGGAAGGGCTACTATGTGGTACACACCTGCGGAGATCGGTCGTAGAGACATCAACAAACAAGCTGGGACGTTACTCATTCTACAGCGCCAAATGTGACTGTGATTAGCCAATTTTCCCATCGATAAAAAACTTAGCATCATTTGCATTAATGAATACCGCTGAATTCATCGTCCTACACCATTTGCGATACTTCAAATTTCTCAAATGCACTAACCTCATCGATGTAATTTGTTCATCTATTGCTGCTCTAACGAAAAGGACTGTACGTCATTCTCAACATTGTGGAAATTGAATTGCAACACAAAATGCATAAATGCCGCGATGGGATGGTTGAGGGCGAATCTTTTTGGAGTTCCATTTTAATATATGAGATAATGATTTACAAAAAAACATTGTGATCCCTTAAGAAACGTATTTATGCTAGGATATCTATTATACAGGAAAATGTTATCGTGAATCCAGATAGATCATGATCCATGTATTAGCAGAATGTAGCTGAGCTACATTCTGCTAATACATGGAATTGAAACTATCTAGTGCGTATCATCAATGTTCCACTAAATTATAAAAGAAGAGAAATTCAACACAAAGCGTTCCAATTTATGAATATATATAAGATTAGTGTAACGCGAGGAAACTGAGCACGTGCTGTCCCCAGTTTTCTCAGCATATGCTAATCTTATCTATGTCATAAATTGGAACGATTGTACTTGAACAACATGTGTTGTTGAACAACAGGTACCTTTCTAGGTATTGGGAAGTACCGTCGTAATGGATGCTACAGGGATATTATAATCACGGGGATGACTCAATCAATTATAATGAGCAAGCTCGATGAAAGTAGCTACTCAATTATCTCATACCTATATATGCTGTACCAAAGCAGAAATGAGAAAGGAATCTCACCTGAGGTTTTGGTCAGTCCTGGATAAATTAAAAAGTTAAGAAAACAAAAAATTGCTGATCACCATCGGAAAACGTATTCATTTTCGCACTTTAAATAACATTTACAGGATTACTACTTCTTTACGAACTTCTTTTTCAGGAACAGAATCACTATCCCCAATTAAAATTGATGGCGCCTGAAGATCTTTCGAAGCATCTTACCGTTCAATTAACCGCCCGAATTACTG
>LYUA01000827.1:332880-358606 GCA_002093875.1 Calopteryx splendens
TGTATTGAAATATGTAGGAAAACAAAAACGCCGGGCAAGTCAAGCATATTTAATTAGTTGAATATTAGGTCAATAGATGGCATTCTTCACGTAGAATATATCGTATATATGAACGCGTATAAATGAACACGCGAATGTATGGTATTTGACCCAGTGAATGACATTCGAGGAATTTTTGACATACACGGTAATTTTTGGAACGAATTAACTGTGTAAGTAGGGGACTTAATGTAAAAACATTTACCACTAGATGCCACTTTGTGTGTATTTCTGCTGCCATTCTGTCAAGCTGCATCTTCCTGAGTGTGCATATTTATTAGTTTTTGTTGTTTTCATTACACAATGTTCTTCCCTGTCTGCTAATTATGAAATGTCTTCCACTGTGAAGATTACTGCTCTGTTTCAGGGTCATAACTTTACACCCATGATTCAATGGCAGTTAAGATTCTGGACAGGAAGTTTTAGTCATATTGAACTGTTGGTTGTGGCTCAGTGCACACCTTAACCTGATGGCCTCTTGACAAACTTCACTACAATTCATCTCATGTTCAGTACATTTTTGTGATCATTTCTAGAGTTTTGCATGATGACGGTCGACCCAAATGTTTGTCATCATCTCCATAGATTCTCAGCCATCTCTGAAACACTTAAACGACTCAAATGTTCTTGCTTGGCTTAGAGCTTCCTCACCAAAAGTCTCCTTTAGCATTTGGTGGGTAGAGCTTGCTCACCAAAAGTCTCCTGTAGCACTTAGCAGCTGTTTTCTGGAGCTTGAAACAAAACTTAATGAAGATAAACTTAACTCCCTCACATCAGCCATTTCGGAATTCACAGACAGAGACGAAAATGGTGTAACAAAAACAACAAAAAATAAGAAGCACATGCACTCACGAAGATGGTTGGCAGACTGACAGCTGAAATAACACACCAAGTGGCATCTAGTGGCAGAAGTTCATACTGTCACTGATTTGGGTGGAATATTCAAATTCTCAACAACTTTGGATAGCACCTTGTACATAGGTACATAGTTTACATTCACTCTTAACATTTAATGGTGGTTAATGCATGGATAATTATTGAAAAAACTTAGAGAAAATTGTGCTACCTAGTGAACTTACCTAAATCAAATATGACTTAGCAAATAACTAATGACACTGGAATTTATCATCAATACATTAAGAAAACCACTCTATAAAATATTTATAAAATATATTCTAAACGTTTATGGAAATGTGTACATGTATCTAAATTGACTGATATTATTGAATGAATAATACCTATTTCGGAACTGAAATAAAATTGAATTGAACAATAAAATGATGCCTAAACTTCATCCCTTACATCTATGTGTATAATGTAAACTATTATTAACAACAAACATTTTTAAAAAACCTGTGGAGTTTTCAAATTAATCCTAGAGTCATATCTCACATAGATGATGAGGCTGTCCATTTCCCAGTGGGTACTTCTGATATCTGGCTATATTAACTGGAGGAAGCATTGAAAATCGAGCAGAAAGTAAAGGCTCTATTCTGGCAGAGCCGGGATCAGTCGGATGAAATAAATTGTACACTTGATTAACAAGAGGTCTAGGAACAGGACCTAAAGTAGATAAAAAGAAAGAACTAATTAAGTAGGAAGGAAAAGAGCAGCTAGCACAGGATAGATGACACAAGGATAATTAGCTTCCATAATACATCAAAATTATTTAAAGCATGCAATTCACAAGTAAAATCTCATCGTATTTATGCAAATTCACTTATTTCCAACTTGAAGATGAATGTTTCTATCTGCTAAAAAGGATTCAACATATCACAGAAATAAAATTCCAAACAGAAAAACACATATTTATACCACCAATTAATTATTTCTTTTAAATATTTATTTTTATGCATACATGAAATAAAACAATAAATCAAAATTTGAAAAAAATTATACAATTAAAAAGTAAATTTAGACTTGACAATACAAAAAATTATTTAACACATGCAAATCTTGACTACTGCATGCATATATAATCTATTTTCCCATAATTCAGTATCAAAATATTAATCAGTAAATATACATGTAATATAAAGTCCATGGAGCTATGTGGTAAATCATTTCAATTGAAGCTGAAGGGGAATATAACATTTTAAAGTAGTTTCAATAATTAAAATAGAGAATGGAAGCATTGTCAAAATAAAGTAGGCAATTTAATTTAGGCACCCTGTAAAATTTGTTCATGCAAAAATATATGAAGGTTAGATTACAAAAAATTGCCCAACTTACAGGTTTTTTCTTCTGCAGCAGATATTTTTCGATAAGAGAGAACCAAAGCCAAAGGACTTCCAAACATGAAGAAATCACTGACTTCAAATTCAAGTTTACAGTGATGTGTATCACTAGAAAAGACATTTAAAAAATATGATTGCCTGGAGAAATGTTACAATAATCTAAAAAATAAATGACATGGCATTAATGAAACATGACATGAGATTAATCCGAGTCACATGAATAAAGAAGCATCACCTTATTCCCTCCAAATAAAAATTTTTAACCATAGCTATTTTCAAAAAAACCTTAAATTAGGATTTAATAACTGCTCTAATCAGTTAATTGCCTCACTTATACTCATTTGGGAATTTTAATAACTTAAAGTATTTTAAATATTAATTTTTAATATAATTTTAATAAATTAAAATAAAAGGATTAAGGAGATCCCTTGAATTAATTACTCTAAGTTCTGCTTATTCAAGGGTCTTTTAAGAAAAAAATGACCAGTTCTGCCATCATGTATTAAGTAGGTAATATTAAGTATGTAAGCAAATTTTAATCACTTCACCCAAGGTTCAAACAATGGATCAATTAAATCATCATCATCAATAGGAAGTTTATATAGATGTGCTTTCCATTCTAGTTTTCCAGGAATTCTTTTTTAATAAGAGCTTGTTTAAAGAGTGCTCTTAGGAATGACTGATACATATTGAAAAGAAAATTATTTAAAATACTAAGGAATATCCCCTTTTTTAAAAGAAATATTTAAGAGATAATTTTAATATTTTTACTAGTTGGAAAAAGTATCGTACACGATTACTCTCAGACTCTAAAATAAATAAACTTTGATACAGTTACTATTTTTTAATGTAACAGAGCCATTTTCTTCATATAAATTCTTGACATTAAAATACATTGATTAGTATTTTTCTTGTAAAATCCAACCCAAAAACTCACAGTGCATCCTATGGGTGAGGAAATATGGTATATACTGTAAGTTGGGGGGAGTTTGGACACTTTTTCATGTACCTATAATCGTAGTTACGAATCAATATATTTGCGGATACACATGAAAACAAAAATTTAAAATAACTAAACCATCTGAAATTTTATGATAAGAAAAAAATCATGCTGCATATCTCGTAACTCTGAAAAATATTAAATAATACCGTCCAAACACACCCCACGGAGAGGGATGAGTTCGGACACGAGCGATGTACGCATTTAAGTTGTTCTTCAAAATAAACACTTTCGTGACCACGTGGAATAATAAATTCATTCAATTGTTCCTACGATAACAATAATAATTTATTTGGCATATGATTTCATTAAAATTCTGAGTGAAATGCATTTAGTTTTCTTTTTTTAAGGCAAACCATGGAAAAAAAAATACGGAGAAATTGTGAACGTTACATTGATAGAAAAAATTCCAAAACTTGTGATTTTAGATTATCGTTCTAGATATTTATTTTTGTAGAGGGAGGTACCTAATTGTTGCAAAAAAAAATAAAAACTCACATGGGTTCAATATTTCTTATAATTTTCACCTCTTAAAAAGATGGAAAAGGCATAAAATTATCCTGTTTTGACAAATAAATGTTTAGTGAAATGAGAACTGAAATATAGCCATGGAAATCAACTGAAAATTTCATTTTTAAAGAATTAAAAATAATCGGATACAAAAGAATGACTCCATTTTACACTCATGCATTCTTCACAAGAAATAGCTTTGTTCTTTTGCTCTTGTGAAAACCTTCATGCCTCCATCGAATTTGTCTCAGTCCTGATAAAGTGACTTCTATCAACTGTGATCTGTTATTTTTTCCCCATGTATCTTTTGTTTTTTTTGTAACCCCATGTATATTTTGAATTTTTTCTAACCCCATGTATCTTTTGTATTTCTATGACTTGTTCTATACATGGATTACCATGTCCTGGAAGTAATAAAAATATTATTATTATTGAAATGGGAATAGAACAATGAAGTAAAATATTACAATACCAAAGACTAACAGAATTATAACTTCAAAAATTAATCAATGTCAGAAATGTTAATTAAACAACTAAGCCCCTTCACAAGTCACTTGGTGGAGCCACCAGCTGACGGACGATTTGCGTTCTGTGCACAAAACACTTGTCAACAACATCAGAAACCTGAAATGTCTCCTTGACTGTAGTTTTCTTCCAAAGACACTGCCAACGGAATCTATCATTGGAACAGACTTTCATTATTTTCCCCACAAAAAGCCTATCAGGTTTATTTATCTCGAATTTTAATAAAATGAAAGCATTTTCTGATATAGGACCACCGGGAAATTTGAAATGACTTCCATCAATATCATTGCTATTATTTGCTTCAATGTAGATAGTCTCATCATCGGGTAAATTTTTCTCTGAGGAAACATCAACCTTATCCTTAACAAAGGGTTTATCTATGCATTCAGCACTCATGCTTTTTCCCTGACTGAACTTTAAGTTTTTTCCCCCTAGATTTTTTTCCCACTGGTGTTTCTACTTGGCATGATTTTAAAAGTTGCAGGAATGCATTTGACTACCTTTTGTCTTCAGGTTTCACTGCATTTTCCTCCAAACTTAAATATGGGACTTTATCAATGACTTTACGTTTGTTGAATGGAAAAATTACTGCGGCTCTAAAATCAGCATAGGCATTGGGAGATAAAGAAAAACCTATGGACTCGAATGCTGATTTTAGTAATTTGGGGAACTCACTTTTTGGAAGCACACCTCAATTTTTGCATTTCCATTGATCCAGACATTTTCACCATGTGATTTTCAGAGGCCGAAAAAAAAGCAAGGTCAAGAGGCATAAATGTGTCACATAGGGAGGAAGCATGACAAATCTTATTCCTATTTCTTCACAGGTTCTAATGACTTCTATCGAGAGGTGACTTGAAAGATTGTCACCTAGCAAAACTTTAGGTCCCTGCCTTTTTTTGAAAAATGGGACGCAGATTGTTTTGAACCAATCTTCAAAGGATGCAATGTCAAACTATCCGCTAACGCTTCAATTAAATCTTGCTCCCTGAATCCGACCTTATGCCCAGGTAGGGTACAAATGCAAAGCTTTGTATACTGTGTATGGTGAAAGCAACTATATGCTTACTGATGCCGCGATCATCACAGACACACTTGTTTGACTCGTAAATGTATCGGTTTGACAACGACGGTAAGTAACAGATACATCACTTTTATGGGTATTATGCTACATTGTATCTATCCTCATCTGGGAGACATGATTAAAATTGCATTTCAATGAAAACTTAAGCAGAAAACACAATGTAAGCACCAACCGTCGCAATTGTCCAATCTCATCCCACATGTCCGAACTCACCCCAACTGACAGTACCTTATCATATAGATATTCGTGCTTATATTTTCAAATTCTTACCATGAAGGGGAAAATGATGCCTTATTTCAAACATGCTTGGTATTAATTGATGAATTCCTTAATATAAAGTAGCTATCAAAGAACCATTTGAATTTTTTATAATTATAAAAGACATTAGGTACATGTTTCAGGACTAATTTATGAAAAATAGGCATTGATTAAATACAATTTGGCACTTGATTTTACAAGCAAATAATATTGCTTGTAAACATTTAAATATGCTGTCCTCAAAAATTTTTTTCTTGGCAATGGTGAGTCAAGTCTCACAATACACCATCATAATGATTATATTTTATAAATTATCTCACATTAACAAAAGTAATATCATTAATCAATAACATATTTAACATCCTACAGTAACTTATAGAAATTATTAACCAATTTTAATTCGATAAACATAATGAGATCGAAAAGAGTATATATAAACATTCTTAGAGCTTCGTGTAGTAAAGGTCAAATCACCAAAACATTTTCAATTTAATCTTAAACAATAAAAATTTAAGTTACCTCATTTAATAATAATAAAATTCACATCATGGAGGTACTCAAATTTTAAAAGGGATTAGTGGGTCAGCTGTGAATCCAGTTAAAAATAAATTATACCTAATAATTAGAAGGATTTCCATCTAGGTTAATCATTTTTATACTCCAATAATTACAGCATAGCAAGGCAGTACCTAGTAGATGAGGATCTCCTCCGTGGAGTCGGAGCCGAAAGGTGCCTTATGTGATGATACTGACTATGAGCACCAGCAGAGGGGGGTGGTGTTGGAAGGGGGTCACCTCCAGGAAATTCTGAATGGCCATAGTCAGCTGAGTGAAGGCGGCCACCATCATCTGCAAACAAAATTGAAAAAGTAACATCATGATCATGGGTTAAAATTTAAGAGAATGGTGGGAGTTGTGGGTAAAAATAACTTTAAACTTAAATAAAAGAGAAAATGAATTTAGCAAAAATAATAACAAAATATTTTCCATTTTATCAAAGTTCACATAATTGATCATTAAACTATTAATCAATTCAAAACTAAAGAAAAAGAGTCACTCAAATCCCAATTATTTAAAAAGAGTACATAATGATCATGGGAATTCAATGAGATTCTGCGGATTCCCTTATTAAACCTTAAGGTGAGTTAATTATAATTCTAAACAAAGGATCGAATAAACAAAATATTTTAAAAACCAAAACCACAGCAATCAACCCGAAGGCTGGTTTGATAGGTGAGGGTAGAGCTCACCCAATACTAAGCCTGAAGAGAGACACATTAACTGATGAGATGATTTTTGAAGATTTTTATATAAATTAGATAACAGAATCCACCTGAAGCAGATGTACCATGATTGTCGCCATCAAGAATGCTGTTTTCACTGTCATGGCGTGACTGGTACTGGGCTGTGCGACATAAGGCATCATACCCCAAAATGGCACCCACAGAGTCACCTGAAAAATAAAGAGTATATTATTCGAATTCAAGCTCGTTGATAAAGTAAGGATTTACAATATTAGTTACATGGATTTAATGATAATAAATACATGAGATTATTATAGTCTTATTTTGTTTATCATATTTGAATTAGAAATTTTTCTTTTTTCTCATTATTTCCTAATACACATTTTAAACTAAAACGATTTTTTTGCGTGAAAAAGGTAAAAAAAAAGTTAAAATGAAAACCACTATGCAACAGAGAGATTACCAAGGAGAAGGGGAAACATGCTTTTGTTGGATTTGATTGAAAGATTATATAATGAAAACAAGGTTTTTAAATTCTTTACTGCATTACCCACTAAAATACGTACTTAAATATTTAAATTTTATAATAAAAATATCCAGCAAAACACCATAATATCCCCAAAGACAACTCCAAAACACTCCAAAAAATTTTGTGTCATATTTCGGAAGAATGTGATTTTCATAAAAAATTGTTGTCCTTCATTGAGTAAAGCAACCCACAAACCTCCAGTTGTCATGTTTTTGTACTGATTTTTTTATTAAACTCAGTTCTCTCAGTGATGGTCATACATGTATACTCAAACTAGTGAAACCTACAGTAGTTAGACTATGTGAAAATGTCTATGACTAACACCAGAATCTATAGTCCTAGCCTGAACAGAAACTAACTAAGCAAAGGTAATTCTGTTGAAAGTGTTAATGCTATGCTAAATAAATTGAGTTTTACTTTTGAAATGAAATATTTAGGAAATCCAAGCATCCAACATTCCATAAAAAAGGGTAAGAGTGGGAAAAATGTTCCAAGGAAGAAAAATTTCATCAATCACAGCAGTCTGTTATGTTTGGTGAACTACAGATGGAACGTCAGAGAATCAGGCAATAGACCATGATGCCAACACAAATTGTACCGATTCAACAATTGTCAACTGGAAGGAATACTAAAAGGAATGTTTCCTTTTAACTACCATATTTTCTGGCTTATATAATATGGGTTTTTCCCAGAGAAATCCACAGAGAATAATCTTATGTCTCATAAGGTAAAAGCCAGATTTGGCCAAAAACTACCGGAACTGCTTTTTGATGATGCAGTGCCAATACACTGAGTTCTGAAAACTTCCCTTTGAAATACGCACCAATTTTATTTTAGATTTATCAGTTGAAATATATTTTTAACAATCAAAAGTGATTAAAATCTATGGGAACAATACATAATCTTATTTCATGGAAATTTTTTTTCAATTTGCATGATATGAATCTCACAATTAGATGTAAGTAAAAACTTGGTCGCTTATAAATGAAGTTACACACAAATAAGAGCCTTGTGATCTCTTGATACATCTCACTCCATAAATTGAGCCTTTTCATTTTCACATGTGTTTGCTTCCTCTACAATAGTAGCTTCCTCGAGCTACTATTGCAAAGCTAATTGGACTGGATCGGGATTTCCCAATTCCAGTTGCCTCCATCTTTTACAAAGAGAAAGTGATGCCTGTAACTCATCTGATTCCTTGTTCACAGTTTTCAAATTACAGCCCTTACTTATCTTGAGTTTACACCCAGGCCCAGGATAACTGAAGAGTACCAAAATAAGCAACTTAAACTTACCAATAAGGCAAATTTGGCCAGAAAAACCCTGACCCTCATCAGATCGCAAGAACTCTTGGTAGGCAGCATTGGCAGCATTGATGGTACGTGAGATAGCTTCATGGTACTCTGGAGTGGATGTTGCAAAGATAGGGATGGCTCCAATTGGAATGGAATCATGGGTAACGTGAGGAGTGTCTGTGCATGATGGGGAAACATCAAAGCTGTATGGACTGAGACTAAAATACAAAAATTAAGGATAAAATTATTATTACAGGAAAATTATATAAAAATTATCACAAAAATGCATTTATTATTAGCAAAAAAATGATAGAAGCAGGCGTGTACATAAAATACTCAAAGGTATTTCCTGCTGTTATTTAATTTTTTACTTCAATAAGCAATGAGCACAAAATGCAATGCATCGCTATTCCCTGATATTATTCATATTGCTATCAAATTAAGTATGTGCCTACTTTATTTAACTTCTTCTCTTAAATTCACATTGTAAGGGAATGCCTGGGTAGGTTAACTGGCTAAAGCACTAAGCCAGAAATCGAAGGATCCGGGTTCGAGTGAATGATTTTTGCATTATGAATTTTTTTGCATATGCATACGCAACAGTGGGTCATCTGCTAAAAATTACTGTTCTATCACATATCTTCAACTCTTTAACTATACATATCTTTAACTCTTCCAGTTTTTGAACGAATTTCAATGTTTTATATGAATTGGAATACAAAAATACAACAACATTTTCACCTAGCAAGAACGAAGAATTAACTATCTTTTCTAACAAAACACTAATTTTTGCCATTTCAAATGTATGCATTACTTATTGATGCCTGGAAGATTTTAAATTATTATTTCATAAATGAAAAGATAAAAAAGTCCACAAAACTTAAGTATAATCATAGGATATTACAATAATATGTTTTTAAATAGATGCTAAGCCAAAAGTATACTTTAAAAAACCAACTTTGGCAATGGTCTTTTCATATGAAAAGCAAATATACTATAAGACGATAAAATTTTTGTCACTTTTGTTTTATTTTATTTTGACTGTGCTTACACTGTTCTAAAGCACATACATTGTATATCTACTCTGCAATGTCTTATGATATGATAGGCAAAGACAATCTTCAAATGAAAATATTTTTGACCAACAATCTGGTCTACAGATTCAACGACTAAGGTTCAGACATAAAGTGCTTCACCCACATTCTGAGTAGTATTTTGACATAAGCCTAATTTTAAATATTTTCCCAACAATTTAAGATAACTGTTCATTTAATGCAATAAATGAATTGCAAATAAATGTCACTTGATTGAAATGGATTGGCTTGAGTGCAATAATATATTAATAATAAATAAATAATACTCATGAAAAATTACATCAGGGTACCTTGAAAGAACTCCCAATCCTTCAGTGCAAATAGATGGACAGGAGACCAGTTTTATGATAATATGGCCAACCATGGATGGATAATGCTGTCTCATCACAGACTCAAAAGCTCCACGAAAAGTAGTGACATCAGACTTCTTGGCAGTGAGGTCAACATTCACATCTGCATGGATTGAAAAAATTAAATAAGGAATACACAGAAGGTAGACAACTATAAACTACCAGGTAGGTTAGGTGGATACCTACCTAATATTAGTAACTATTTATTATTACTACCATTGGCAGTGCTAATGATTGGCTGATACCAGTTTTCTCAACATTTGATATTTAGTGATACATTTAAGTATTCAGTATGAAGTTGTCCTCAAAACTGAAAATTAAAAATTCCCTCATATTTCCCAATTTTCCCAACAAAAACAATTTCCTCATGCAATACATAGAACAATAGACCTCCTTTTGAGGTAAATCTATGGAACCAGAAGTAGGTTAGCCTTGACAAATGAAATCCTGCACTTATGAGCAACACACAATATTTTCATTCAAAAGGTCCTCATTGAATTTAGTTTATTGCAGATCAACAGCATAACACCAAATGTGTTACTTCATCAGAAAATCCCTACTGATGATGCAGAGCGGTTTCGGATAAGCATGGTACAAGACTCATACAAAGATTCCACATCACATTAAATTATTGCTCTGCAGACACAGAGTTCTAAGTTTTGATAATTTGTCAACAAATAAGAATAGTGAAAATTACCTAACACGTATTTTCCCAAACACTTTACCATGCATTGAATTTTATCACATAAAACATCTGTAAATGTCATAGCACCAGAAAATTGTAAACACAAAAGTGATATTTGGTTCTCACAACTTTGTGAGATCTGATTCTACATCTGACACTACACATCTTGACTGCATACAAGTTCATCTGTGACTGGTCGGTGCTAGCAAGTGAATTTGAATGGATGGATGACAACTGACAGATCCATTGATGTGGATGGCAATGAAAACATACCTAATGGACTAGATAACCCCTGCACTTTTCCCCTTTTTTCTCAATTCTCATAATGTCCCCGCATGATACATCATGCCCAGTTTCCCATCATTCGTGAAAATTTCATAAATGTGATTCTGAAACCATTATGGTTTTTTTTGTTTTTCTTCTTAATCTTCTCCAGTTTTCCCATAGAATGACTATAATAACAAATACAACAATGCTTACCTAGAACACTGCCCGCATGAAGAATAAGGAGGAGGACTGTAGTATGGGTAGATGATGAAAAATGATCCATTGGTGGAAAAACAGAGGTGGGATGGTGTTGGTAGTGATGATGTGCAGGAGACATGGTAGGTGAAGCTGGAAGGGAGGAAGATGTGTCCAGTACCACTCCCTGCACTGGTCTTGCGGCACGCTCACTAACCATTCGCTGAAGGAACGAATGGTTGAATATGCTATCTGCGCCATCAATGGAGAAAAAATATTACATAATAAAAATGTGATTGAATTCTGAGAGGAAATAAAAATTTATCTGACTCCAAGCAAACATCAAGAACCAACCAAATTATTACTATACACTTTTAACTAGCAGGACACTCATACATAACTGCAGCTACAAACTGTGGACTAGCTAAATGCACACAAAATGCAAGCTTAATTGCTTAGAAAATTATAAGTAGCATGCCAATTTTTTAATAAATAAATGACAAATATCTGTAATGAAATTATGTTAAACTCCAATAATAGCCAGACTAGTATACTAGAATAATGCATGTACCATTACCAACAATTTTTTACACTTATTCATTCAATATTGCTTTCAGTTTGCTATTTCATAACAATTTGTTTAGTGACAAAAAAACCTAGCTTATATGGTATCACATAAACATCAAGCCTAATTTATTTATAATCAATTCGGACATTCTACAGCACATACAACATCCACTACATTAATTTGCAGAGAAAATATATCAATTTAGCGAATGTTAATACATGAGTATTTTTATGCAGTTCATTAGTTATTAATAATAACTAAGAATTATAGGGCTTTGTAATGAATAATACATCATAAGGATATCAACCATTGGGCTGTTAACATTTTTCTAAAAATTGGTAGTATTAGGTGTGTATAAAAGGAATTCGGAGTTTTTCAGGAGTTACTCTGAAGGGCCATATGAGGCTGAAAACAGCCAAAAATTGTATGACATCATTTTCAGATGGTACCTATACACATACACGAAAAACAAAAATAAGGCCTAAATACAAATTGTTTGAACATGGAAGAGAATTTTAAGTTTTAAGATAACAAGTGTACCATTACTTTGTTCAAATGCATCATGATGAAATCCTTAAGTTTCTAATATAATGGTGCCTGCTTTTCATTACTGAAGCAATTAATACATTTATTACAATTATGATATCTTAAAATTAAAATATAAGGTATAACTCATCACAATTTGTTCACTAAGGAAAAAGAGCAACTTGATGTTCACATCAAAATATTTCTCTTGTGGTGGATGGAATGCACAATCCTCAAGCTACAGAAATTTTGACCTTTTGTTGCCTGTAGGGACTGCTGAAGATAACATGGTACATTAAGTTAAAAAGTAGTTAAGGGTTCTCAGTAGATAGTTCTTCATATCACTTTATCCATAGGTATATTCATTCCAATATCAATGCCAGTTCCAACCAAACAACAAGGCAGAATATTCAGTCTCTTACATCCAATGTAAATCAAGAAAACTCTAAGTTTAAACAGCTGGACCATATTACATTAGGACCTAAAACACTTAACAAATGTTGTCAATCACTACCAAAGTGTTGTCATTTAAGCCATACCTTTCACAAAAATATACATGAAAATGTACGAATATTTCAAAAGCTCACGGTGGTCAGATGCACTAACATTAGTCTGCAAGGAGGTGAATTGGCAGGGAGGATGAGGGTGACCCTCACACAGCCACTGTCTGCCAATATTAAAATCCAACACAACCTTACTTTAGCATTAAGAAGTGAAATTAAAAGAAAAAGAATGCAAAAACTGGATCAACAAAGCCAATCAATTCTTAAAGATATAAAACCATAACCACAATGCAATATAATGCTAACTTGCAGAGATTGGCAATATGAGTACATGGACAAAGATCCATCAACTGAGGAATCCCTTCTACAATTTGTCTTTTGCAGAACCACTAGCTTTTTAAATACCTTTAGAAAATTAAAACAGAACAATATTAATAATGCTTCAGATTAAAGGTTTGCATAGATGTTCAATGTAAAGAAATATAATTCACTAACTTTAGTAAGAGAATGTAAATACTAAATAATGTTTGCGCACTTGACAAATTTCATATCAACAAATCTAGCTGACAAACCCAATGGATGGGAGAATCAGAATGTTTTCCATACTTTTCCTTCAATCCAAACTACCACTTTTGATGGCTATTTTCATGAAGCCTACCTCTTATGACCTACATCCATGAATATTTATACACTATTTTTGTTCATAACTGACTACATATTTAATGAGGTATTTCAAAGGAAATAAACCTCTTATTTCTGCTTCACCATCATGCAACTAACAATGTCTAATCAACATTCCAAAGGATTAATTATTTGTTACAGAGTGAAAAACTAATTCAAAGTGAAGCAGTAAAAAGCATGCTTATCATGCAGGATCTTCATTTAAATCTTTAATTTTCCATCCAGGACATACCTTGCTTATTTTCGTCATTCAGGTTATCCGCATCTGCTATTCCCTCTTCCGACAGGAGCTCCATTGAGCTCCATTTGTTCAGTGAAGCTGAGTCACCCAGCTCTGGGAATAAATACAGAACCTTCATTCCATTAGCCACCAATTCGAAATGAGTTTATACGGAAATCTTGTCTAATTTCAGTGCTGAACTAATATTGTGAGATGATGCTGACAAGTAAACAAATGACCTACAAAACCAAACTGAAGATATTTTCTCTTGATTTAATCATACAAAAAAATCATCAAAATACAATGCATAATTTCAAGGTACCAAATTCAAGATTAATGTCTAATCATTCACATGCTCTAAACTAGGGCATACCAAATTGTAATCATTCACATGTTCACTGAGCAAAAAATAATACTGAAGAAATTAGCCATAAGATTTGTTCAGTAAAAATCACTCATCCCTCTCTACACAACACAAACCATTTTTTACTACCATACAAAGTTTTTAAATTTTTTTCTTCAGAAAATAACCATAAAATAAAAGAGACTATGGCATAAATTCTAAATTAACCAATAAATCTTATAAGAATTTTTCAGAAAATGATCAATGCAAAAAAGAGCTTAGCAATGTATCCTTGAGATAAAGAGTTCTTTGATTTATTTTCCATCCAACACTATCACAAAACTCTACTGCTTATACTGGGACAGGCTAAACATAATAAAACGGCTAAAACTGGTCATGGTTAACAAATGCAAATTATGTTACTTCACTCAATTGAAGACTAGGGCATTTAAAAATACAGGGACAATATATGTTATTTCAAATTTCCTTTTTCATTCATAAATACATATTATTTGTTCCTATAGTATATCATTTGATGGCACATTATGCTTCAATTGTCCTTTTAAGATTGACAGTGATGATAATCTGCTCCACATAATCAAATATAGGATTATGGTCATCAATCATAGCATTTATTAGAAGCTTTCCTTTATTGTACTATCAGCTAACTTCTTCATGTCTTCATATTTCTTCAATCGAATGCTTTTTCTGTGTTTTTATTTTTATCCAAGGTCTTCTGGTGCATAGAATGCTAGAAATGTCTATGCTGATTATCCAATTATGGGCTTGGTCTCAAGACCTTATTTTTAATTTGGCCATAACTGAAAAATCAACATTGATATTTATAGGAATCTTTACAATGATACCATACTTTTAAGTCACATATATTTGCTTCCAAAATTACACTAAAATTGTGTTCACTTTTCTTATTTACAAAGACTGTCCTAAATTCTTTAAAGGTAGGGTTTTAGCTCAGTAAACTTGAAAAACCTGATAAATGGCTCATGGTATGGGCTTAGAGAAAGTTTATGATTAAATTTGAGATACAATTCCAAAACGGCAACCCATATAACCCCATTTAAAGAAACCTCATTAAAAGGATGACAGTGCAGTAGAACTATCCGTAAAAATATTGAATTTGCTTTGGATACCCATGTAATATCATCAATGGTCTACGTTAATTAAAACAGAGGAAAACTGGAATTCTATCTAAATCACAAAATGCATCACGACATCAATCATATACTCATTACAAGAATAGTCCTGGCTTCTAACAAGAATTTTTAAATAAATGTCACAATGCTGGTGCTTAGTACCCAAATAAGAAAAATAGCTTTATGATTATGCAGCAAATAATAAAAAATGTAGTACACCTATCACATAGAATCATACATAGTTTTCATTAAAGTCACAACATTAATTAAAATAAATTTAGAGCCTAATTTTACGGTCAAAGAAAATTCCTTAAAAATCAATTATTTTGTTGTCTTAGTAATATACCCTACAAATAAATAGCCCCAAGAAAAGGTACATTTTGTTTTAGGTATCATATATTGAATATGAACCACTAAGGAATTCAGTACTTGGATTTCGATTCAGCTATTGTTCAACAGAAGATTTCTTCAAACCTTATTTAGCACTTCAAATTCTTTTCACAGCACATAATATTTTCTTCAGTCTTACAAATCCTTATGAATGATTGAAAAGCATTAACAGAATGGAAAATTTACAACAATGTATTAACGAGAAAAGCAAAAATATTAGGCAATTGATCATTATAAAATTTTCAGGAAGCTTGTCGAATGTTTTACAATTTCACTGGGTCAGAACAGCAGTATTACCTAACCTATCCTTTTAACTGTAAGTAATTATTATTCCCAGAGAAGAACCTCTTCCTAATTTAACTGCAACATTAAATATCAATCCCATATGCCAATCAAACAATACGACATGACTATGCCAACATTTTTAAATTTTCCTTAAAATCCCAGTAGACAGCCTAAGTACTCATTATCTCCAGGAATCAGATTTGAAGAAAAATTAAAATGTTACACTCATACCATCAGTACATCTAAATATTCTTTTTCCAACAGTTTCCACACCTTGAAAATGTACGTACCCTTAATGACAGGGATAACCAACCCAGCTGGCCAATCACCAGCAAGGAGGTCAGAGAAGAGTGAGTAAGAGAGAGCCACAAATAGAATGAAGAAAAAGAGAGAAACAAGACAGAATCAGCAATAAACCGGAAACATGCTTCTTGTAATGATAACCATTCTATGCTACACCTGAACCAAAAGGTTACTCACAATGCCTCTGGCTCATGGTTTACAACCTTCCAGATTACTTAAGGGTTGAAACTGAGTCATTACTAGGAATACAGTTGATACATTAATCCCACCAAAAGTTTCCAGCATTAATGGGTGGAAGAGAATTCCACAATTAATATATAAAATAAAGGTCCCTATGTAAAGTGAACTTCAAGTCACCAAAATGCAAACGGAATTTAAAAAAATGTCTGAAAATTAACTGAGAAAAATTACATCACCATTATGCCAAAAGTGCTCATATAGTGCTCACATAGGTGCTCAAACTATGAAGGAATATTTCTTATTCCTACTGTCAAATTGAGAATACCACATCAATGGATATCAAAATCATCATTCTTAGCTCCTCAACCTCGACCACTGACCTTTTTCGATCAATAGATTTTGAATTCTCCTTAAAGAATTGCTAACTTAAGAAATATAAGCAGCTAAAAATGTATCTTCAAATAGTCAATGTCAACATCTATATACAGTTCTACTTATAAAGAAATATTATAACCTACCAAACCTACATTCAGCTGTGAAAATGGTATGGATGAATGAATGCATGCTCTGTTTGCTAATTGATATCTTTGTATGAAGAAACTTTTCATTACATATCTACTTCCTAATTATGAGAACCGGTGGAATTTTTATATAATCTACTAGTCACATATTCAATCTCTCCACTATAATGCTTATACATTCACTACTAATACTATATCAATAAATCACCAAAGTTCCATCATTAAATGTGCAACATAAATGAAATCAAGAGCAAATAATAATTATTTACAGTTAAAAGCTTTGAGAGACAAATTAAGTGGCTGAAATATAGTCTCGGCAGCAAAACATGAGTTACATCACTCCACTGCATCCATTTTAATTGGGCAATAATTTGACATATTAATAAATTATAAAAATAATCTCCAAATGTTATAAAATTATATAAATCTATTGAGACACCTGTAGACACTCAACATGCTGTAAAAGAATAAATCACAAATTGCTCAATGAATAATTAATTGCATTTTTGTACAGTGTTCCATTAATCTCAAGCATTAGTTTTCCATATTATTACTATATTACATCAGAAAACTATATAAAAATGTCAAAATATGCATTATTGCTTTATTAGTCTTAAAAATAAACTGCCCTAAGTATATTCATTCAATAAATATCTAGTGGCAGACAATGTTTTTTGTTTAAGCACAAGATATTCTGTTTTGAAACAGGTAGGCAGCCAAAAAGACTCAGCTTTGAGAGTCATTTAAAGAAAAAAGTTAAATAATATTTAAATAAGCCTTAAAAGCCAAAGTTATTGACATGGTATCTGTCAGAAATTTTGGTGATTTGGAAGTCTCTGCTCCCACTGCCATTACGATAAGCATGCCCATCCCATTTGTAAAATGCAAAAAGAAACTAAAAATATTCAAATGCTTCATTGAATAAACCTAAAATACCTTGAAATCTGATATGAAACATGCATACTCAAGCAGAATCAAATGTGATTATATTAAATTGTTTCAAATAAAAATGCTGAAAACTTGTGCCAACAATTGACATAATTATGAGTGTAATTAACTACAGCCACACAGTTTTCATGAATTTCTTAATGATGAATAAAATATTCTGTCGATGTACCAGGAGGTTATGCACATGGCACTCAGCTATCTTTGCAGTAAATACAATTACAAACACTTGTATCACTCAGAGAGAATATTTCCCAGCCAAAAACGATGATTAGCAATAAATGTGCCTCATTATAACAATGGAATTGTTGACAGATTAAATTGATAATATCTATATGTCGGTAACAGTATGTTTTAAGAAAAAATAAATACCTATCAACTGTGAACAAGTCACAACCTCTGAATTCTCTCATTTTCAGAATTATTGTCTTATGCATTGCATATGCACATTGAATGTGATGCCGCGATAATATGATAACAATTTTTCATTATTTTTAAATATATCTTATCAAACTTTACAGTAAATATTTCTACACCATTATAGACATGTTAATTAGACATTGGGCAACTATTCAAATCTAAAAACCAGTCACATGAAAAGTTTTATGTTTGACTAAGCCACTTATTCACAGTTGATGCAGAAATTAAGTCAAAGTAGGATGAATATAATAAACAGCGAAATGTAATGTACAAATGAAAATGAATATTCTAAAGTAGAGGAAAACCATTTCACATTAAAGAAATTTGTACTTGGATAGGAAAATCTAATATTCACATTCTTCCACAAACAACATCATAATGGTTAATCATATGAATAGTACATATGCTGGTGTTTGAGACAAACTAAAATATTTTTGATAAATTTATGAAAGTCACAATTTTACCGTAATAGCTAACCACTGGTGAATCAAATAAAAATGCTTTCATTTTTCGGATTAAATTAATTTCTATAATTTAAATTTTAGTCAAATACTGATATAAAAATAGCAAGTACCTACCAATAATGTGTTTGCAACATTAATGGTTTGTGGGAGTAGTTTCCCAAAATGTCAAACACTGGGGGGATGTTAAATTAAAAAGTGATGAGATTTGCAAAATTGCTACGACCTAGATAGAGAAAATTAAGGTTTTGCCCCAGGAAACCTGACAATTTAACCATATAGTTATTTCTAGTCTTCAAAAACTAACCATAACTTTTTCAAATATTGCAGCCCTTGGATAGTTTTGCATGTACATACTTTATTGCATAGAAATATCAATCATAAAACAGATACCTACTCATTCCATATGTCCTCATGATTTAAATACAACATGTATTGTTAGAATGTCAAATAAAGAAAATAAAAATTTCTAATACTTGCGTTTCAAACTTTGTGCCTTTTTAAAATTTGCAAGATAAATTATTGTTCGGTAATTTTGAAAACATTTACATTATTCCAAATGGCAATCAATAAAACATACCTATACAATCAAATCAAATGGTTTCTAAATTTCTAGATGACCAATGCAGATCAAGAGATATTTACATCAGGCCATGATTTAAAGGCATACTTTTAAATACATTTAAAGTGGAAAGATATATGCTTTGTCATACAGCAGAAAACACATAGAAGAGTGAAGTTATTTTGAATGTGTAATTGGCCATCATAGAATAACAAAGGTTGTCATCATTGTCTATAATAATTACTCAGTAAAACAACATATCACATAAGGCACAACATAGGCTTGGATGATTGTCAAACAATATCGAATCACAGTAATCAACCTGAATGTTGGTTTGGAAGGTGAGGGTAGAGCTCACCCACTACTAAGCCCTTCAGCATGTGAAATTCATACATCAGGGTAGGGTGGCCAGTTCCTTTCCTTGTACCACCTGTGATTTCCCACGAAGAACTAGTACCCAAAAAATGGTACACAGCTTTCAAACAATATGTATACTGGAAAATTTATATCTCATGAATAATTTATACACCAGCATATGTATACAAAATTCCACTATGGACAACTCAGCACAAAAAATAAAAACAAAAAATGTCACACTCTGAATTCTGAAAAAATTAGTTAATTAAAAAATTAGTCTCACATTAGTTTTATGAAAAATTACAATTTCAGTTTTAAGCACACTACCAACATGATAAATAACCTCATAAAAATCACAGTAAATGAATCCATTGTGGGCCAAAACGTACACCAGAATACTATGTTAGTTATCACATAAGTTGATTAAGTTAACATGAATTGGAAAGAAGCCATTTCATTACCAATAATGACATCTTTTCAACATCTGGCTATTCTGTTTTTCAATACATATAATTTTTGCACCAAAGTTACTTAAGATTAACAAATTTAACAGAAACTGTAAACTCAAGTAAATTATTGCATATCATCAGTCTCTTGGTCCTGTAACAATCCTTATGACAGTAGCACTTGTGAAAATTTTATTTACAAAAACATGTAACTGATTGTCACCCTTGGAAAAAATAATAAATTGGCTTATATTTCTGAAATAGTTCAAAATCAAACTAAGCCTTAGCAGCACTAAATGCAGCATGAAAGGGGTTTATAGACTGTGAGAATGGGAGCAATACGATATACTCAGTCACTTTTTTACATCAAATAAGCTGACTGGTGCATATTTGCTCTACTTACTCTAATTGCTGCACACGTAAATGCATGAAAGAGAAGCTTATCTTCTTTGAACTGTAGCATAAAATCAAATTCAGGTCACAGTAAAGTCTTGATTATTTATCAAATAATCTCAAATTAACTGATGAAAAAAATTTGAGGGTCAAAAAAGAACTAGTAGAGTGGTCTGAAATTTCATTGAGTAACTCCTCATCCCATTCCCTTAATATGGAACTGAGTAGATACCTTCTAGCAGATGCAGAATATTAATTTTGCAGAGCAAATATTATATAAAGCAAGGATTCAGTGAGACATTTACTCTTTAGGTTTTAAAGCATGATGAAGATAGTTAACATGGGCTGTCTCACACCAATGAAATTAATAAACTGACTCACCCCTGATAACTTGTCGTTTTTTGTTGCCAGGAGCTGTCCAGAAGAAATGAACACTGTAAATATGTATCTTCAACAACTTATGATGAAACTTGAACTCCCTCTCAAATATTTTATTCCATTCAAACCAATGTCAGATATCCTTACTTACCATCCCCATCTTACAGCACTATTATTTGCACTTCAAAAAATGGTGGATGACATTTAAGCATGGGAATAATTTTAATGATAGTTAACCAAAGAGTTCATTGAAGTTTCAAGGATTACCCAATATTTCATCATTTTACATTTAAAAAGTGCTTACTGAAAATGCACATTGGGACAACTTTAGGGCTCCCATAGCTCACCATTTGTGACAAGAAAAAGAAAGGCTGCATTGAAGGAAAACTGTCATAAAAAATTGTATTTCATTTTACAAAGAGTAACCTTTTTTCCCACTCATCTATCCACTTTTTCTTATCCTTCACTTTTCAAGAATATCTTTTTGTAATCCACACCTGAATTTTTGTTCTCCATTCTGTAAATTTGTGAAAAGCTGTCAACTTATCCCACTGATAAGATTATTCACCTTATAATACACACAAGAAATCATATATCATGCAACACAGTAAAATGAATTCAAATTATTATTGTTAAGTTATAATACTGTTGAAAAACTACTGGAATTCAAGTATAAGTGTTATTAAAATATATTTTAAGTCAACTTTATAATCTGCAGGCTGCACATAACATACGGTAGTTATGTAACACAGTAACATATAACAGTAGATACGCTTATAAATATAGGAAGTCAAAGAGTACCCTGATCCAACTAATACTGAATTAGGAATCAGACTGCCATCTCTTAGGTTTCAAAGTGCCATTTTATCAAATTCTTAATATTTTTTCTGTCTCACCACAATTTTCAGTTGGATCTGACAACAGGTTTCCTAGGGTCCCAGTAAGCATTTTCAAGCAAAAAGTTATTTGAGTCTCCTCAGGAATGCCTGGGAACAGTGGCAGATTCAGGGGGCTGGCACACATCTACCCCCTTTTTTCTCAACATAAAATTATTATAAAAAGGAATTTTACAAATTTCTTTTTACTTGCAGTTTACATGCAGTCATCTAGATTTTAGACTGGCTCTGCTGGTAAGTATGTGCTTATTGCTCTCCCATATTTATTGAACTGTATGGATATAAATAATGAGACATTATGATGGAAGTATATTTAAGCCTAAAATGTGTTCTGCCTATCAAAATTTTCTGGATACACCAATGTATGTGAATGCAGTATTGTCACCTATGTATGACAACCACTAATTCTACTTCTGCTGCTTTGTGATAGCCTGGTTGTGTCAGAGAACTCATTTCACTTATTGTGTAGTCAGTACCAGTACTATTAATGATGTGGAGCCAGCCTGCATTAAGATTACAAATATCACAGTCCCATACCTTTCACCTGAAGACGCTAGCTGGAATTCTAGCGAAACTGTTGCTATATTCTGTCAAAAATGTGGTGCAATTCTCAGATATATACTAAGAAATCATACCTACACAATCGTGGTTAACTTGATGAAGTGATTTTAACAATATACATAGTAAGGATTCATATGACTATATTATCTAAGAACATACAATGTTTTATCTTATACATTTGACAACATAAAACGAAGTTTGATATGACCTACCAATGTTCTTATAAAAACTTCTTAGACATAAAAATGTATAATGAAAGAAAAGTGAAGGATATCTTGGTCCCAACAGCACTGGATATTAAGACTGTAAAAGTAATTTGAGAGAAATACAAGGCAGACAGACTAGATAATAACCTAAAGGCATTGCTCATCGATTTAGAAATGAACGTAAATGAAGCGTTATTTGGGCTACATTATAGGATTTTTGGATTAAGTCAGAAGACTTAGAAGATCAATTAAAATCCTATCCCAGAAAAGAGATGAGACTAGAAGGCCTTAGAATTGATTTTGCATATGGAAACGGTAATACTGAGAATCATCAACAGTCTAATAGAAGAAAGCAAAAGTTGAAGATCAGTTTTGAGTTCATGGAGTAAGGTAGCAAATGATGCAATTCACAAAACAACAATGTAGAGTCAGAAGCAATTATGAACACAAAAAAAAGATGTAGACAAATTAAGAAGTTTTTGTTTTTTTGGATTCTGAAAATATATACCTAGATGAGAAAAGTCAAATGCGTAAAGGGCATTGTTAAGCATTGAAAAAGGTAGGGGTTGATTAGAGAGGCAGGCATGTTAATCATGACCACTGCAAGAATCAGCCACAAGGAAGGATGATCAGTGGCAGCATGTATGATATGTATTTGAAAATATAGCTAAAAGAGTTATCAGGAGTGGCATGGGAAGGATTGGTCATAAGTGTGAAGGAAGGTATTCATGACAGTAAGGTTTAAGAACAATCAATTTCAAGAAGTCAGTCATATGAGGCAATGCATCAATTGATGATTGTCTTGGGGTAAAGATGTAAAAAAATACTTTAAGACATTTATATGGTGCAATTCATTTTCTCCTCTTGTATAATTAGTTCTCCTCTTACCAGCTCCCATATTTAAATCACATCCACCTCTCTAACAGAGTAATTATTATATTATCCTAACATGAATTCATTTTATTTCAAAACTTATGTTTAAGAATTTTACAAGTTCAAGAATTGGTAAGAATGACTATCATCAGATGATAAATGCAGTTCCTTTTCTATCCTAATGTCTTGATTGATGACTTACAATAAAATAATCAAGACTCTACTGCCAACCAAGTCAAGGACATCATGCCACAAACATTAGCTAAAGCTCAGTGTTAGTCTTAGTTTAAAAAGTCATTGAATAACGTTGCAGTGAAAATAAAAATATCATAGTCCCTAACATCATATTGCATAGCTAAGGCTCCTTTGATTCAAATATGTGCCAACATAGCATTCAAAATGAACCTGACTATACTCTGTTTCTTGAAACTATCCACATCTTAAATAAAATTTTCATTCGATGATTGAGGGAGTTTAAGGTGTAAAAATACTAAGTAAAACAAATTATAATACTTTGACAATATCTGCTATAGAGGTTATGGAAATAGGATTTCTTCGTGGATACAGAGAATTCTCAATTTCACACATTAAGGGGACTAAGTGCAAATGACTTTAGGAAGAAAAAATTTGTAACACACATCAGGACAAAAAAGGGTTACACGTAATTTTGGAAATACAATATTTCACATTACTAATATGCTTTGATATTGTAAAAATTTGGCATTGAGAGTCAATGTAACTGAGATTTCTCATAAGCATCAAGATTTAATGAATACTTTTGTATGTTTACTTTATATTTCTTATTCATGTCAAAGTATACTCATTAAAAGGCAGATCTTGAAGCAACAAAACCACTATTTCATGGCAAAAAACAGAATATTCGAAGTGGGTTCGCCACTAAGGGAATACCGATACAGAGAAAGGTATCCAATTTTTGTGAATCAATTCACCAACCTTTCAAATCACAGACCAACACATTTTAGTCGGTGTTAATCATATACTCATAGACTTGAGTCTTAAATTATGAACTGGGTCATGAGATACACAAGCTTACCTTGGCAATCAAAGAATTCATCGTCACTGCCAGAATCCGAGTCTCTCACAATACTCTCCATTCTCCAGTTGGCGACCTGCAAGTCAAAGCTCTTAAGGGATCCAGAGCCTGGAGAGTGCAGCGCAGCTCTCGAGTTACTCCTCGCCCACCCTTTCCCACGATCACCAATGCTTGTTCTCATTGAGTAATCCTGCGAGGACAATGAATCGGCCCCAGGACTCCCGTTCCTGAAATGGCCATGCTTCCCAACGTCTTCATCGTCCTCCCCACCGGTTGTCTGAATGATTGGCACGCTTGCAACCCCTTGCTTTGGCACAGACACTTCATCACCACTGTTCACAGGGGACACTGAGTCGCTATCCGGCTTCTCGATGCTGTTGAAGCTTGCTACAATGCTCTTATTCTTCCTGCTCTCGTCCTCCTCGTCCCCCTTTTCCCCACCCGACGACTCCTCCTGGTGGCCACCCCCCAAGGAGTCCTTCCCGTGCTCCTCCGACTCATCCTCCTCCCCCTCCGAATCCTCCCCGCTCCCCCCACCCATCTTCCTCTTGAGCGCCTCCTGCGTCTGCCGCTCAATTTCCCGTATGTCGTCCATCGTGAGGCCGTGCCATTCGTCCTGCCATGCCCACGCTTGCCTGTGTGCCCTCAGCATGGTCTTCCTCAGAGCTGCAAAGGGGAGTCTTTTCAGTGGGGGAGGTAGTCTGACTGAGAGGACACAAATATGTACTAAAGAGCCTCAAAATCTGAAACACCATCGTCTACATCCACACCATGCCCCATGAGTCACCACAATGGTGTGTGGCAGGGGATATTATCACACTATTCACGAAAAAGGAGAGGATGAAGGCGATAAAGGTAGGGATATGTTTTCATATGTCATTGTTTCTCTCTTTTTATAATGTGTTTGTGAATCACAAGAGGAAAAAATGAATCCTTGAATCCATCTGTTTAAAAGTGTAAATCTCTAATTCTTGTATCTTTTGTTTGAACTGTCAATGTGGTGTGGCTAGTAATATATCTTTATTGACAAGTTAAATCCTAAAATTGATACCATTTACAATAAGATTAATCTAGCTCTGGACCCTTAAAGTCTCCAGGTGTTTTAACACAAGATTTGTGTGATTTTATCTATCTATCTATCTACACAATACTCAGCAAGCCGCCGCTAGGGCGTGTGGCAGGAGGGGGG
>LYUA01000828.1:1206-20402 GCA_002093875.1 Calopteryx splendens
AAGTATGCAGAAATGAAGAAAGGGTTATTTTAGGGGTGTGTCCATCAGAAACCTAGCTCAACCGGTAGATTATTATAGTAAAAAATAACCCTTACCTAACTTTGAAACGGCTAGGAAGAAACTTACTTTTGTGTGTAAATTAAATAGTCTTAATCGAATAGTCTTAAGCGAGTCGTAAAAATATGACCAGAGGCCTGTTCTTATATTTTATTGAATATCCTAGAAATTTAACAACAATCTTTACCCAAGGAAGTTTATTGACATTTTTCGCTGAAAAGTTAAGGAACCTTTTAAAGGCAATTATTGAACCGTTCTCTAGAATGATTCAATAGCTGAAAAGTAGAGCTATTATCTTGATTGTAATTTTTCTAGATCCCACAATAATATTTCTGTGTGATGTATATAATATATAATTGAATTTTGGGATAAAATAAATGGGAAATATGGGATTGCCCATGAAATAAGTGGGATTAAATTTAGTTATTTCAATTACGTCAAGTCTCCATTCATTTGTGGGGAACGCGCTTTATAAGAAAACAGGCGTCCATCCCAAAGCGGTTTGGCTAAATTTTGCCATTGGGAAGTAAATACAATGACAAAGTAAAATAGGAGTGTTATTTTAAATTACATATGCCATATTTAAAACATTTTCGACGCTTTGGAACCATCGGATAAAGTAATAATTAAATAACTTAAGAAAAAGAAACTCTTAAGGAAGAGTCCTGGGGTTTCCGACCGGGTCCAAGGTTGGTAAGCATCGACCGAGAATCCTCTTGGTTCGATAACATTTGTTGGGCCAAGAAAATAAGTTTTGACTAATTTATTAAAAAAGCAGGATAGATGCCTCTCCAACTACGGGGATATCTTCCCATACTACGGTTTTAGGAAGAAATTTCGCTCTTGAGTTTACTTGTGACGTAGTGGGAACTATTGAGATATAGACAGATTAGAACTTCCAGTTAAAATAAGAGGAGTCGTATTCCCGAAATGATAATATAAATTCTCGTTCTACCTTCGCACCGTCCGCGATAAAAAAACAAAGGTTAAAAACCCCTGACTTTTATTATTTAAGATCTACTTAATTACTCTAATGAGTACTTTGTGCAACAAATTCATGATCCTATGAAGTTACATTGAAAACGATGGAGCCCAACCATTAGCTGTCACACGTCCGCATGGCGGCTTACGATGTATCTTATCAAAATAATTCCACTTTCATAAGTGATCTTCCACTAATTTCATTTAAAATTTTCTTCCTTGCCTTTGTGACTGACCATTAACGTAGTTTTAGACTTGCTTGTCTTGAGGTTATATTTTTTCATCACTTTCTTCATTCAGGCTAGTATCCTCGTTAGATATTTTTCTGCACGAGTCTTTCTCTATGACTTATCCACTATCCATGTATCCAAACATCGCCTGTTATTCCTGACAAATATATTGTCTTCCTGATGTACACATTTAAGCTCAAGGATGATAATGAACTTTCCGGTCTTCTCTATTTTAGCTACTTCTATCCTGACATAATCAATACCTTCTTCTCTCTCTTCGAAGCGTAAATATATATCCTGTCGCGATTAATTCCCATTTCTTTCGGGATATACTGAAAGAAATATGCTCTCAAACATTGTCAGTTAAAAATTTCAGATTGTGAGAATAGATTTATTCAGTTCCTTCCCAAACTTTGGTCCCAGATATTATCATTATTCTAGGGGTTGAACATATTTTGATGTCATTCCGATCCGTTTTGTTGATTCTTTGAAGAACACTTTATTGACTATAAACTAGTACCATCTCTGAATTCTCACCACTCTCGTTTCTCGCCCTCTCCTACTATGTTCATTAAGCCGGCCCGCGTAGACGCCCTAAGTTGCAGTAAGCTGTCATAAGAATTACAGCAATGAGCCTTTTGGAAAGAAAATTTTGATGCCACATAAGTTATAGACATTTTACAATAATTTAACAAAAATCAATTATTCAAATACCATTTTCGTATTGGAAAACACTAACCCGGTTTTGCTCGGTTGGTAGCATTTTCGCGCAATGAACTTATAATCGCTAGTTTTAATCTTAATTTGGGCATAAGTATTTAGTCTTCAGTTTATGAATTTACATGGTGGAATAGATGATTTGAATCGACAAGGTTACATAAGCCATAGTGCTATACAGACTCTTTCCAAAAGCGACATCTGTCATGAAAGCGGCATTTTTTGTCGTCTCTGAATTAAACATTACTTGGTAGCCATGCTGTGATTATTATTACTTCAGTAGGAATTATGCTTAATTAAATGGCAGCATCTAGGTATATTGTCGCCCAAGGTTACAAAATCTGTTGACTTCCCTCCGTTAAGTATTATTCTTCCATTAGTATCCATTAAGAGCACGGAAATGTACTAGGGTGGTTGGTTTGAAAAAATAGTAGATCAGAAATAGTTCAGCTTCTTTCTCCTCACGTGAGCTGGAAGATATCCCTATATACCATTAATCCAGATTATTAAGGGTTAAGAAAGCTTACAAACGAATCATATGAGTTATTGGTTACTAAATACTATGAAAAAACATGCTTGAGCGCGTATAGTACTTTATACCATGCCACCATTGCCAGTTTTCCATTTTCATTCTATTGCAATTTCTTTAAGAACTTATTTATTTGTAGTAATGAGGTTTTTAAGGTGCCAGGATGGTTTTAGGCCTATTTGACAGGTTTACGAACTTATAGTCTAAATGACTAACTGCTGGCTAACTAATGGTGGATACTGAGGTAGGTTGTTATTTAATATCGCTTCGCAGACTCCATCAAGGAAAACCCATTTTGTAATGCTATATTCTTGCATAATGCAGGATCCCAATCATACATCAATTTACATTTCCCTTCGTCTGTAACTAAATATAATCCTAAAATACACTACTGGCGTTCGATAGCCGGAATTTATAGTGAAAATAGTGACTTACTATCCATTTTAGATAATAAGGTGAAAATATAGTAAACCTTTAGTTTGAATATTTATGCCAAATGATTCATTTTTAAATGATAACGAATTTCGCGCAAAAGGGTTTCTTATGGCGGCTGATTGGACAACATATTTCTCTTCACCTCTCACTATGATATTGCTTACCAAGTTCAGGTTGGATAAAAATTATTCCCTCAGTGTCAACATTAAATTCCTAAAATTTTTAGTTTTTCATTATTTTAAGTCTTGAACTCAATCTTGTCAATTGGCCACATACCCTGGTTTTCCAATCGTAAAGCGAAGTTTTCTATTTGCTCATAGCAATATTTTACGAAACAGGCGGCTTTTCTTAGTATTTTGTTCTAGTCATAAATTATATGTTCACTATTGGTAACAAATATTCTAACTGAATCCAATTCGAGGCCTGAATTATGTGAAATTGCACCTCTGGTTTATTCTCGATATATTAATAAGTGCATCCTTGAACGCTTTGACTCTCTTATCCTTTTGTCGTTATGCTGAGTCAGATGAAGCGGGAAACGCCAAAAAAAAACAGTTGAATTGGAGAGTCACTTTTTCTATAGTATGTTTACCTAGTTGAAAAGGAAATTACTATTTACGTAGTTATTCAGTGACTAGTGGCGGCTCCAGCACTGGCGTTCCCTGTTGTGGCTACAACACCAACGAAACCTATCATGATCCAGGCTGTGGCCTGGACGGTCTCACCGCAGAGCGCCCAGCCGCTAGAATCCTAATCTTAGATTCTTATGCTGTAAGGCAGATGATGTATTAGAACTAAATAAAAGTATTCATGAGAAATGAATTTTAAAAACTGTACTAAGCAGTATCATTTAAACGGAAATCCGATAGCTACTGGGACCTATCCCGCGCTGTAAAGCCTCGTTGAAATGTTTGATTGACACCAGTTCTGAGAATCTGCAACGGTTACTGTTAAAAGCCACTTACCTGAAATATCTTTTGAATTCAATTCCATAAAACCTCCATCCAACTCATTATTTTTATATTCAGATACGATGATTAACTACCTTCGTTTTCATGGATTACTTAGAGATCTATAGCTATATGCGAATTGTATATCTCTATATGTATATCTATGCTGCTCATACATATTTTTAATTTTTTTAAATGCACACTCGATAAAATGTAACTATGCATGCAAAGTAGAGCAAAATAATGTATATGCAACTGAAGAATGTTGGAATCGTGAGTCACTTTTCCCTTTTAGCCTAATCAATGTATAATTTCCAGTCCCAGCAATAAGAAGTTTTAAACAGCTTTCTTTAGTGTTCGTTTTTAGCCAAAGCCTTATATTTCTCATGTAATAGTTGTATCCGGGGAATGAGATCGTGGCATCTTCAAATTAAATCCTTTGGACACTTTTTAATTTTTGACATAAATGGTGATTACTCGTAGGGAGTGGAATAGCCAAGGGGGGTGGTACTGATTAGGCTATTCATTTTTTTATGCCCGGAATATTACTCCGATAAGAATTTTTGACTAAGTTGAGCATTTTTGGTAATTTAATGAAAAGTTTAATTTTATTTTGTGCTTAGAAAAATACCAACAAAAATAAATGCACTATTAAAGCTTCTGGACGGAAGAAATCAATTCATACCCTGTTGAAAACGGAGAATGAAAAGAAGAGTTCCCCCCTTCCCGGATATTATTTTAAGGTTACGCCAACGAGTCGGAATACAATGCCTAAGCCTTCCAGTATGGATTATTCAATCTCATATTTCCTGATTAATGACTGCTTCATACATCTTTCCACAGTCAGTATTAGTTAACTTTTTTCGTAAGTATCATTTCAAATATACCCAATTCGTCGTATTTTCATTGGAGTACTATTTCAATGATCTTGTTGTTTTGAATTCAAGTTCAATTAATCAAGAATGTTCATAGAAGGTCGCTCAATAGCGAGTTTTACAGTTTTAAACATGCAAGAAAATAATTTTGATTTATTTTCCATGGTAAGTCCCCATACTAAATTATTGCAAATAACCTCGTAAAGCCTGTGGATATTGAGCGATACGTCACCCTACGACGAGCGGAAGGAAGTGAATACTGTGTTACTGTCATATGACCTGTAATTAGTGACGATCAGTCCAGTAAAAATGATTCTATGGCATTCTGTTGTGGTTTTTGACTCGAGAAGGGGAATGTCCTCGGTAAAGATCATGATAATACCTGAAATTACTTTATTGATATAGCCTCGGGGACTCGGCGTTTTATTTATGTCTGTGAGTTAAGCACTGAGTTTTCGAGTGTATGTAATTTTGAATAAATAACCGTGTAACTACATAACTTTGGTATTCTGTTGTATATTTGAGCACCTAGAACAGTGGTTATCAATATTAATTTTGCCTCTGAAGTCTTTTCAACAAAAGTCGGATTCAATCCCTCCATGTTCAGGTTCTTTGACTAAAATGGTAAATTTCAATTAATGAGTTAATATTTATTATTTTGGCAATATAATACCTTTATGTCCTTCCAAGTTGTGAAATTGATAAAAAATTAACCCAGAAAAATTCCTCTATTTTTTAGTCTACCAATTTATGACTCAATTCCTCCCATGAAAACGTAAGCTTCTGTCCTTCTAGGTAAGGATTTCTCTCGCGTTGACAACTTATAACTCAGCATTCTTATTTACAATGGAAGTATTAAAATTATTGAAGCTGATTGAAATAGCCTCTGTGATTTATAATTGCCCTGATGTATGATTTTGGTGTGGATGCTATTTAGACAATTACAGAGTTTAAAATTCAATATAAATCATGGAAAGAAAATTTAACTGCGAAATTATTGAAGTAATATTTGTGCATCAGAAAGTCGTCCAATCCTAATTCAATTCATTATATCACTGCTCAAACGAAAAAATAAAGCTGGACCTTCAGTAGAAATTAGATTCTTGTTTGATGCATAAATATGTTTGCAGGCTATGAATATATCTATATCCTTACTGTTTAGCATAAAAAATGGGTTAAAACTTAAATGCTCAAGTCACAATTAGAGATGACGAAATGACGGAACCCTGAAGTGAGGCATAGTGATTGAACTGATTTTTGTATTACACTAGGTCACCCAATTATGGATGCACCGAGTTCTTACTCATTCAAACCGCCCAAAATAAAGCACACAAAATTTTCCTGAATTGTTCATTAAACTACCAACCAGTGTAACGAGTCTCAAGGAAGTAACTTAATGAAGTAAGTTATTCGAATTCGATTTAAGGATTTTTTTATGATGTCCACCAAAGTCTGCCCTCTGAATAGTCTTCCGTAATTCAAATCTTCGGCGACATTCTCATGCCTTTGTTCAAAGACAATTGACTGGATGCAGATATGTGTATGAAATAAAATGTTAGCTATTGATGGATGAATATTCATTGAGAAATTTTCCAATTTGACTTTTTAATTCAAATACAATGGTCGAAAAACGTATTTCCATCACATTCTTTCTAATGGAATATTCAGTGTGTAACGGCTTATTTGTAAGATTATATATATGACATTGAAGTTATATATTATATAATCCGGCTATAAGTTACATCTCCCTTGGGTATTCAGGGATTATGGTGCATTGGAAAATTAAAAATAAGTTACATATGGCCAACAAAATGCAAATGACTTAATGTCACCCGACCCCCGAAAAGGCTACACATGGCGCTGTGAAAGAGACGCGATGTCCGTACCTGCATGACGCAGCTAAACGTAAAGGAGGGAAATTTTACAACAAGACACTAACGTCATGTTTTCCTGGTGTTGCTTCCGCAAGCAACCAGTGTGCGAAACGCGAATCGATCGTGGGCAGAATACTGACAATACCAATGATGACATTTGTGGAGCGTGCGATGACCAACGAATTCATTAATTTCGTATCACCTTGACCCGTTCCGAGAAAATTGTTTTTCATGACTCATCCAAGTGTTCACATATGCTTGCATGAGTCATGAAAAATCGAATATTTCATACAACTTTAATATTTGCATGGCTTTCACGTAATATAGCCTTGTTTATTTTGTAGAAACCCTGCAGTCAGGCTCTATAACAATGCAATACTATCGACTGAAGTATCACTTTACATTAATATAGATTATATTTGCTTCATGGAAGTGATGTGTATACAAAGTCTGGAAATGGTGTTAATGCAGTTATAGTGAAAAATTGCTTGTACTCCTACTCTATGTACGTAATCATCTTGAATTCATAGCTGCATAAACAGAATGTGAATATATTTTTAATGAAAAGCATAAAGAGAGTTCTCCACAAGAAACGGTAATTATTATAGTTAATTAAAATAAATCTACAGGTCTAAGCGCGCGTTGGGAAAAAGAAATATAAACATGGATTTTTAATGGAAGATAGGTACCTATATGATAGTTAAGTTCATATACAAACAAAGTTATAGCCATTTGATAAAGTTTTTATTGCCATACTGATAGGTCAGTTCTAATTAAGAACTAAATTTGACCTTCTTCGTCCGTGGCATATTAAATGATCGGCTGGAAGTTTGTACTGAAATCATTCCGATAGTTTGGCATAAAATGAAATGGAGTTGTAGAATACTTAATTATTTCAAGAACTGTAAATATTGCCATATTGGGTGCCAACTTTATCAATAGGTATTGACCCAGGCACCACAGGAATGCGGAGAATGGTCGTTGGCTCATGTTTAAAAAATAATTTTAATAATTTAATAATTAATTATTCTAACTTCATTCAGGATAGGTAAAGTAATTGGAAAAACTACTTGAAGAATTACGGGGGAAAATGCTCAAAGAAAACAATAAATTTCTCTTACCAGTGTCGAGGCAAATGCCCATGGCAAATCCAGTCCGAATTGTTTGCCTTTTCGTTTTATGTGTTATCTAGGATCGTAAGGGAAACCGCGGCGTGCCGCACTAAAACTTCTCACCCCACCGCAACACGTCCAGCACCAATCGCCGATGCTGTCTGACGATGGAGTCAAGTCGGAAACAGGACACATTAAAAGAAACTGTTTTCTTCAAAACCTTTTGGTCTAAGGCTTGGGTGGCGGCGTCCCTTCTATTTCCTCTCAGTGTAAAATGATTCCTTTGACACTCACTCGACCTCTCGGTGCGAGGCATTCTCTAATTACGCCTTTTTTTCTTCTTAGCGGAGGAAGGTCTTTTCCTCTGCATTCCAGTGTGCTTCTATAAAGGATTTTGTCTCTACGGAATAATCTTCAGAGTTCCACTGGTGGCATTACAGGGATCCACTTATAGGTGGCAAGCCGCCGTCCAGCTCCGTCGGTGGACATCGACTAAACTGGGGACTGGTATCGCGCTCAAACTTCGCATTCGTTTCTTCTAGTGCGCGGTTAAATAATGGATTTCCTGTTGGTCGCGTCACTGTGTGGCGATATAACGCGTGCGCAAGGCTTTTAGCGTTTGTAGGGGGTGATCCTTTCGATACACACATTGGCGGCGGATAGAGGGGTTGACGAGAGGAAGAAAGAGGTAATAATCGCTTCGGCTCACTGAATATTTTTTTTAGCTTCTCACGGGAGTCTAATAAATTGCCCATCTGGAGATAAGGTTTGTGGCTAGGAGGAGATAAAAATAATTCGCGTTTTTGTTCGTGTAAGGAAATAAAGGGAGGTGAGGATAAATAAATTATTTAGAAACGGAATAGCGACGATTCGATGATTTTTACGTCCTCATGTTTTTCCTTAATATCTAGAGGCAGTAGAATGAGTGGCCTATTTAAGGATTTTGATAAAATCTCTTGGGATCCTGAGCGGAGTGGATGACTGAAATATTTTGGCGAGTGACTAAAATAAGCATTTCGTTCATCGTGACGGATGAACCAAGTGTTTATTAGACAGATTTTATGCGAAACAATAACGTCATTTTTACCTATGAATGGGGATATAAGATGTAATTATCTACTTAAATACTGTCTGAAATCTATTCTAAGGAGTGTGACAGTGGATTCTGTCACAATTGCCATAAGCATGCATGAGCCGATGCAATAGCAACCTTCTGGTTCTCCCATCCGGTAGTAAAATTTTTATTTATGTAGAAAAAATTTAATTGTCATTATTTCCTTATAAAATTCTAGTCTTATTTTTTAACCAAATGCTATTATCTTTTCAATTTTTGATGCTCTTGTAACCAATTAACTCTTGCAACTCTGAGCCTTCAAGCGCTTGGGCATCAGGGCACTCTCCTCACTAAATAAATCTTGATATCTCAGGTTGCCAGCGCCAATCGGAGAAGATGGGGAATAGGAAAAAACATACTTTTAAGGTTTTGTCAGTAGTGAAGGCTTCGATTTGGGTAACTGAAGTACACCGGCGATTTCAGAACTAACTTTATGAAGAAAACTGCAATTTTGTGATGGTTTTCTGTATGGATTTTTTAAAATTTTCTAAGCTTTAGTTTTCCTTAATCACGACTCCGAGCTTTTAAGTGCAGGTACAGAAATAAAAAGTAAATACAGGGTACAGAAATAAAAAGTACCCTCGTGAAATTATCATTTTATTGTTTAAAAAAAATTTCCCTGCGCCAACTTTCAGGCCAGAAAAAAGCAAGTATCTCGAACTTTATTGTGTGTTTGATTTATCAGAAATAGGCATACATACCGCATGTCTAATATTGTGCTATTTATATTATTGATTTGGAAATAATTGAATTCGAAGTCTTATAACAAGTCCGCCACTTTTGAATCATGCCATGGACCTATTCCCATGCAAATGCTGATTAATTTTGCTCGTCGATTAAATAACGACGATAGAATAACTATTAAAATCATGGATTAATGATCTAGTGAGAAGTGAGAATAAAAACTGAGATCTTGACTGTAAGAGGGATGGTGAGGCTGTAATTTCAATATCCCGACACCTGTCTGGAACGGTGTAAAATCTTTGGCATCCGCGTACTTTACCTACGTGCTTTGGTTGCCCAGGAATCTTTATTTATTTTTACGGTTTTAATATAAATCCAAGAAATATGCATTAACTCATGCGGTAGGTCTTATAATTTCTTGCTTTCACGTTTACCTGCAACTATTTTCATTAAGTATAGTCATTTCATAGCGGGCTCTCAATATGAGGTCTATTTACGATCCACTTCTGTCCATAAGCATCATTATGATGTACTCCTTTTTCAAGTTATGTAAAGTGAACTTTTTCTCTTATTCTTCTTATCTCGGTATCCCGTATTCTCTATTTCTCTTATCCCTTCTCTCAAAGCATTTCCGATGCTAATTCCTTCATTGTCTGTGCCGTGCTCGATCTGACATTCGCCTTGTCACAGCCTTAAGGATCTCTCTCTTCTTCCCACCCGAGTCATCAGATCTTCATTCTCATTCCCAACCCATTTCATGTGATGAAAAAATAGTCAATATGGAAGTAACACAATTTTGTTTTGTTCACGAGTTGAAAATATTGAAAAGTATCTTTAATGCGACAAAAATTGTGCTCCAACAGCTCCCACTTATCCCAGGACTCAGAAGTCTGGGTCATTTACCTCAACTCAGGGAATAATTTGAAGTACGTAAATACCCGTTTGGTTTCTACATACCTCTTATGAGGACCGCTGTCCTTGAAGAATCTTTAACCCAATTTCCGACACTACTTTCCCCTCAACCATACCTTCCTCCCTTGCTTCGATTGATTCCTTACAGAGGGCTTAAACCCCTATTCGTCACCCCTTCTGCATTGAGGAGAGGGGACGTAAACGGGAGGAAGGCCTTTTTCCCTCTCTCGTCAACAGTCCCACTCCCAAGGGCACCCCTCCCGCTGCCCCCTGCGTCTAGTGTTGAGGCTGCTCCTCTTTCCTTCCAAGGGTGAAATAAAAGAGGGAAAATAAAATTATTTCCGGGAATCTCACGCAAGGATGGGCTCTCTCCCCCCCTCCCCCTTTATTTATCCCGGCCATTCGCTCACGCCACCTGACCATCCACGACGCCCATGCATTTTGCATCCAGGTTGGCCCACAAAAGAAAAAAAAAGTCCCGACGTATCGGAATCGGCCGGAGTGTTCGTCTCGCACGGCATTTTTTGAGGCAAGTTATTCGATTCTATGCGATCTTTAAACCCAAGGATAATGGCGATAATAAATTGAATCCCAGCGTCTTAACCCTGGAACTAACTAAGAAAGCCGAAAAATTACAATTCCTACTATTTTCGAACTGAATGGGGCGTAAAAAGGGGTAATTATCCTCCACTAAAATTCCTCAATACTTCAAATAATTACTCCCCTCATAAATAAATCAATCATTTCCCTCGAGCTGAGCGTCTTCATTTAAATAGACATGTAGCGTAGTAGGTATATTAGTTACATCAATTCACAATTAGTAACATTCCGTAAAATATACATGGAAGTGGAAAAGTCTTCTGGAATTAAAGAACAGATGACAGTAAAAATACATTAACATTTATCAGTATCATTATACCAAAAGTGGGTGTCAACTGCCTACCTTATTTTTCGTTCATAAATTTCATAAAAGTATATTTGACGAAATATGGGTTTTCTTCTCATCCACCAAACCTCTGGTAAAGGTACCACGTCCACGCACATACCGATGAATGAAGCATTCCGTTGGATGCAAAGAGCTCGATCGTTAGAGAAAACGTAGGTGGGCAATCTAAGGGGGCGGGGGTAGCCGCACAAATATTGTAGAAGATGGCGGGACTCCTCCAATTTGAAGTTAGCGGAAAAATTGTATAAATCTAGGGTTATTATCGTGACGAACAGAACGGAAGTGGGCTACATAGAGTCCCTCATAGGATTATACGCGTCCATGGCAATACAGTACGAGTACATACCTTTCCTTGATGTACCCGAGGTGGCACACACAATTGTCAGAAAGTTTTAAAGGCCTTGAGATAGTGTGACAAGTACCTACTCATTTGGATTGAATATTGGAATGCATATAATCTCCATGAATCATCAATTGAGATTAGAAATTTACTAGTTCGATTGAGTGGTGTTAGAAGGGAAAGCACTAGCGTGATGAGGGAAATCGCGAGGAATTTATGAGCTGCTTCTCTGCTGCTGCTGGAATCCCTCAGATACTTAAGCCATCTATAATTTGCGTCGAAATTGAGAAAATTTAGTGAGAGCAGAAGATAGGGTCAGGGATGCCTTTGATGGAAAGGACGTATTGATTAGTTGAGAAAACTATAAAAAGTCGAAGACGTAGGGCCTCGCGGAATAGAAATGGTATCAACAAAAGAAAAGTAGGATGTGATTATCGGCAATCTAGAGAAAACTATAAAATATACCAAACAGAAATTTTAGGACGGTGCGGATTAACAGAAGTTGAAAAGTGAAGCTCCATATTGCTGGAATAAACTGAAAAGGGTTCCTACCGTTCCTACGCTCCTCAATAAAATTTATGTCACAGTACGTTTCGTTTCCCAGGCGTCATTTACAAGTACTTTTATTTTTCGGGTTAGATTATAGCGCCAAAAGTGAAATAAAGGATTAGAATGTTAAAGCATTTTTATATCGGCTAGGCGCGTCGGGAATCTATTTTAATAGGAGTATGGAACACTGCAACAATGAGCCAGATAAATAGAAACACAAGGGATAGCCGCCGCACCACTATGAGTTCCATGGAGCATTTAACCCAAGGGGGGCAATAAAATTCACGTCACCCGGAGTAAAGTAGTGCCACGTACGGAACACCTGCAGTGTAACCAATGGGTCCCCTATCGTTTTTGATAGACACCTCCTATAGCATTTGAACTTTTTTTACACGTTCTTTCAATCTACCATTTTAGGAAAACAAGTAAATAGCTGTAATAAACGATTAATTGTGAAAATAAAGATCTTTAAACGAGAAATACACTGTAAGTACGTGCAGTATAAATTCGCAAATTAAACGATTTTATTATGAAGGAAAGAACCCAGCCAAGAAAAGCACTTGCTTTAATGCCAGCAATCGATGTCATGGTGTGTTATAAACCCTAGAATTTAATATGAAACAATACTATTTCAAATTTATTAATTTCCTAATTTTTCGGTCTCATCCCTCAATTTTACAGCTTATACATCTTCCTTAACCACTCCACTTACTGTCATGTAATCAAACACTCTATCATCCATATCTTTAGCCTGGAAGGCTCATGCTTTCTTATTTCCTATCCTCATTTGAAAGCAAATTCCTAATTATATTGCTATTCATTAAATGAATGCATAACGTTCAACAAAAAGTATCTAAGTTCTGATGAAAATGTGGCACTGTAGCAAGCCGTTGGTTATAGAATCTTTATTGTAATTTTAAATAATCAGAGCTATATAATAAATTGTGCAGTTAGAAAATACAGGAATGTCAACTTGCAGCTGCCTGATTGAGAGTTATTCATGTTCATGAGCTTCAGGTAAAGCAGATGTATGCAAGGGATTACATAGGGAGTTGATATGCTGAGAATTCATTTTACACTAGTTTACTGATAAAGAGAGAAAACAATTACAGGTTAAGCCCAAGGTTTGCAATACCTTCAGTCTAGCATTTGGCATCCATTCAAATTACAGAATGGCCAATTTTTGACACTAACTTTATTGCTGAGGTAAGACAATTTCCATGCCATCAGTTCAAAATAAAGTACTAGAGTGGATTTTAAACATTAACCAATTCCATATTTATGACTAAGCATTGTAAAAAAATTAACTTTTTATTCAGGTTTAATTTGAAATATGTACATACTTAACAGTAATATAGTGAATAACATAATTCAATGAAATTAGGAAAGCAAAAAATATTTTTGCTGCATTAGACTATGTTCTAATATTTGATTAAGTTATGCATGTACTCCTAGCTTTCCTTACCTAAATAGTTTCCTCATATCTTCTTTAATTCAGTGGCTTAAGTCCTTTTCACTTCAAAAAACCTTAAGCATTGATGATGAAGCAATCATAAAGGTAGAAAAATACTTGAGAGGTACAGCATGGACACAAATAAAGGAAGAGTAGGCTTTCAAATAATTTTATTTAATATACTTTTCAAAGTAGAATATTATTTTTATAATTGACAATATGTGCCTTCACAGATGGAGTAACATTTGAAACATTCAGTTGTGCTTCACTCTATTAAGGAATGAAGTATGAAATATACATTAATGCCAAAAAATCAGTGCTCAATAAATTTATTTAAGAATGGGATTATTCTCATGAAAAAATTGAAATTTTTTGAGTGATTGTGAAAGGTTTCAAAATCAAAAAGCACATTTTTAGCAACACAATATATGTTTAATTCTAAATTTTGCTTGCTTGCCATGAAAATTCATGAAAAAATAATTACACCAACACAAATTATATCTTTGATTTAGGTTTTGTGTTAAGTAGAGTAAGGGGTTTCTGGTTTAATTAACGCCTAGGCCCAAATCTGATAGCTTCTGATTGTACTAAGAAACTTTTAGGCGACTAAAGAAGATTTTTGCAAATGGATTCACATACATACACACACCTTATGACATGAAAAATTTACATAGAAATATGGTAGGTATCTTAAAAGTGACATGCTACTCACAGACATATATCAGTGTATTTCAGAAATGTACTTACTACTTGAAATATATTTCCAGATATGTAATTTCAATATGGCATAATCACATTTGGGCACTTTTTTTATAAATATAAAGTTTTTATTTTGACGTACCCAACTCCCAATTCTTATCATTCAGTTGCCAATCCAGCAGGCAAAAACTCTGCATTCTTACAATAAAGAATTCTAGAAGAGCGTTTAGTCTCAAAAAGTAATTTCAAAATAGTTATTAACATCATACTACTTCATGAAAAAATTCAGCAAGTTACTTTATTGGTTATAATCAAAATAAAACTGTTTTGGCTGTCATTATCAGATAAACAAAAAGTAAAACCACAATTCCACAAATTTGATTTTTGCTTACTACCATCCTTCAAGGCCAAAAGAAAACATCAATCCATGATTTCACTGCAAAGTATTTTTACTCATAGCATTCAATTTAAATTGATAAGATTGTGGAACATATGGGCAGTTGTTCAAGACAATAGTCTTATTATTGCCAAAGTTTCCCAAGAGGAGAGTAAAATAAACATCATTATAGACAGTATTAAAAATAGACACCTTGAAATTGAATTGTGCATTCTGAATAAAACCAAATATTTTAATTTGGCGACTAGAGAAAGGTGATTTAAAAAACTTAAGCCTAAGGAAATAAGGCACAGTCTTTTGCATCAAATAGGTCAAGGATTTCAATCCCTTCCTATATTGAACAGGTACTTTGTGGATGCCTTTGGTATGTATAAAAGCATTATTAAGTATGATTCTCAGAAATGTGAGCATTTAAAAATATGATAGTTATCACAGCCACTGAGGCCTGATCTTTGGGTTAATGGCAATTCACCAAAATGGATTAGGCAAATGCCGAGTCAACCTCTTTTTAGTATAAATTGGATTTTCAAGTCTCCAGGAAAATAGTTTGGTTTTAAAGAAAGTGTAATCCCACCATAAAAAAGGCCTCACAAAATCATATGATATGCTCCCAAAGTCGTGTCTTCACTCATTTATGCTCCCAAAGTAGCCTCTTCAATAGTTAAATACAACCACATGATATGTACATATACTCACTTTTTACAACAACATAAACATTAAAAATTAAAACAGTTCATAGATCACAGAATGACTACATTTTAAAAATTTCTGCATTAAAAAATAAAATTCTTTGGTAGCTCAGAAAATAAAATCAATACCATTCACTCTAATGACTTCAACTAATGTAAATCAAGATTATATAACATAGTATTATAGAGACATGGTAATGACAGTTACTCTTGAGCACAAACTGGTACATAAAACTAGACAAATATTACACAGCAAAAATAAAAGCACAATATCCTCAAATAGCTATCACATAAATACACTCACTTCATAGCTTTGTGTTTCTGGTCTAGGACTATATAACCGAGTAGTTTCCTGTGCCGCTGTGCCATCATTATTGTTTGTGTCTGCTGGATGCAGCATTATTGATGGAGTTTCTTGTAAATTGAGGGGTACAAGTGAAACAGGAATAGGACGCAATGATGGGCTATCCTCCAAAACCAAGTGAACCACTTGATTGACTGACTTCCAGCGTAGGAACATGCTCCAATGATACCTTCAAAACATGAATCAGAATGTTTTACAAATTATTTATTATTTAGCAAAAGACCCATTTGTCTTAGTGCCATATAAAATGAATCAATATGAGATAAGAAAATAATCCTATAAGCAACATATACTACCAACCCGTAAGTACTAGTCAGGGTTATAGACCTAAACAAACCATTAAATCACTTCATTAAGTATCTAGTTAACCACCTATCACAAAAAGATACAAGTACCTACGTTCCCCATATCATTCAAAGCCTGCTTGATAACCACATAACATTAGAATTGCAGGTAGGTTAATTATCTAAGTATATGTTTATGAACAGAACTAAAACCAAATAAGAAATACCCGGGTACTAGAATATTTTGGAAACACCTGGAAACCATTTTACTATAGACAGAAGATTTTTTCAAATGAAATATTTATTTGCCTTCCCTCATCATCCTAAAAAAGTTACTGTTCGAGATATAAAATGCTCAAAAACCAGTTTAAACTGATTTTGAGTTCTGAGATTACATAACACATTCTACACATAAGAAGATATCCTTCATATCAAGTCTTGAAGGTCCACATGACTAATAATCAGTGACCAATTTGAAACATTGATGCACGTGTCAATCAGTATATAAGTCCGTCAGTCAGTATCTAAGCCTCACACTAACTTATTAAGAAGTACATCAGTGAGATTCTGGCTACACTCAACCCCTAATCACATAGAATCAAAAACAAAATAAGAGTTAATGTTACGCTGGCCATTTTAATGGAATCTCTATATTAACAAGATACAAGAACAGGTCAGATTGAATAGCTAGTTATGGAACATATTTGCTTATGAATTTAACTAAAAGTAATATTACTTCTTTCAACATGATCTGAAAGTTTAAACATTTTGTGAAGTAATCCTTACAGCATGTGTCTGGTTTGCCAAACAGCACAATGGACAGGACATTAAACAGACTCGAGCTTCATTTATTTGACTCCAAAGATTATCTCTATCACACATCACTTGATCATGAACTTTAAGGATCACTTCACTATCACTTTTAAGTATTTACGAATATTACCTATAAAATATTCCAGAAAACTTATTTCCCAGAAAAATATGCAGAAACAAGAAATTTGGATTACCGGAATGTTATGCTGCACCACCCAAGGAAACCAATTAGGAGAAAGCAACAGAGGACCGCTAGACCAGCTCCTTCCCAAACACCATGACGTAAATATACAGTTGCAGCCATTGCACACAAGTAAACAGAAACTAAACACAGTGGCATCAGCAAAGTTAGGCACATCATGTCGCCCAGTAAACCACCTGATCCAGGTGATCCATTTCCACCTCCATTTCGGATCCACTGTAGATATAATTAAAAAAAAAACTCGTTAGGTTTAACATTTTAAAAACTAAATGAGAGATAATGAGAAAATATGGATTGACTTCAGTGATTGAAAATTATTTTACAAATTTGCATAATCTCGGAAGATACAGAGGAATTTAAACTACAATAGGTATGCACTCAGAACATACTGGACAGCAAATATGTGAGTGCATATTACAATGCTATGTATAATCCATCCTGAAGGTTTCAACTTTTCGTCAAATGAGTTTTTCATGGTCACTTCCACACATGGTGTTAATACTGTTCTGGATTGATGAATTTTTCTGACTGACTTCTGCAAGCCATGATTAAATTTTCGACGTAAAAATTTCAGTGAGGAAAACTGAATTGAAAATTAGTCCTTTGCTTTAATTATGTAATTAATAATTAGTGGAAATAGGATTAGTACCACTACAACATGGTTGCTACTAAAGAAATATGTATGCATGTTGTAAAATGCACACCACAGTTGTATTCATGATAAATTTAGCTTTTTCTCTAATTAACTGCACCAAAGGGGTTTCAGAGGTTTCATTCAGCGTTATATTTAAATGCAGCAGAAGTTTAAAGGCACTGTTAAGAATTGCCCTTATTTTCTCACTTTTCCAGAAATATTATATAATTTTTCCAATATTTCCAGATTTTCCTGCCTTACCAGGCGAGAAGCTTGATCCCAAAGTAAAATCTCATTTACATTTAAAACATATAATTTTAAAAAATGTCAGGCCCATATGACCTATTTCTGATTTAACATTACACAAGAGTTATACTTGATTAACTACAGCTAAATACTTCAAAAAGAGCTGAAATAAATGCTGTGAATTTTCATATCACCCTGGAGCCTTTGAGGTGTGGGTTTGATTCAGATTTGAATTAACCAACTTTTTTAAATCAGATGAAAAAATAATGATCAGCCTTCTTATCAACTTTGTCATAATGACTAAACTTAAATAGTCAAATTGCATTTCAGAAACTTATGAAATAAAGAAAAAAATTTTATGAGTGTATGTGTGTACCATTGACAGCCTTTAACTATGTTTTAGTTTTGGGTCCATCATAAATAAAGGTCAAGAGCTAATACACAATAGATGAATAAAACCGGTAAGATTGTGTAATCTACTTTTAAAGTGCCCAGATGGAATACATTCTGTAACATACAGTTTACATTCAATTTTATTAATTATTTATTGTTTGTGGAGTTTCAATATAATCACACTTCATTAGAAGAACTTCATTACTTGATTGTCCCACACAGCACTAGAAATGGATTAAAAACTTGACATAGGATGGCTGAGAGGCTAGACCTATAAAGATATAAAAATTCATTGCACTTCTTCCAACTCTTGTGGAAGTAATTCTTCTTCTTCCTTGACCCTACAGCCCGGTGTGGGCTTTGGCCTCCCTCAGGATGCCTGACCATTCTCCTCTGTCCTTAGCCTTCTCCCACCATCTTGCAACTCTCATGGTCTTCAAGTCCTCTTCCANCCTCCCTCAAGATGCCTGTCCATTCTCCTCTGTCCTTTGCTTTCTCCCACCATCCTGCAACTCTCATGGTCTTCAAGTCCTCTTCCAGGTCCTGCATCCATCGCTTCCTTGGTTTTCCCCTCCTCCTTCCCTCCATATTCCCATGGAACAACTTCTTCGGCATTCTTTCCTCATTCATTCTCTCTACATGACCCAAACAAGCCAGTCGTCGCATATTCACATGTCTGACTATGTCTTCTCCTTTGAGAATTATTTCTATTTCTCT
>LYUA01000828.1:20456-31400 GCA_002093875.1 Calopteryx splendens
GACTATGTCTTCTCCTTTGAGAATTATTTCTATTTCTCTATTAGATCTTATTCTTCATATTTCCCCCTCTCTCACGGGTCCATATATCCTCCGTAAAACTTTTCTTTCAAATACACACAAAGCATTCTCATTGGCAGCTAACATGGTCCATGGTTCAGATCCATAGGTTACCACTTAAATGATCTAATACCACTGAAATGGTCTAATCAGTGTCTTATTAGAGCTTGATTTTCAAGTCCATTGATAGGAGCATTGATTATTAGCATAGTTTATTGTTAGCGAAGTAGGCTCTATTCCTGGCCATGATCTTCTTATTAATCTCCTATGTCATTGTGTTCCCACTATTTAGGACAGTGCCAAGGTAATTGAAACATCTTACACTTTCAAAATTGTATTGTCCAAAGACTATATTTTGACTTCTTCTTCTGCATTCCGAAGGAGTCATTTCCTTATATTTTGTTTTTCCTTCATTGATTTTCAGTCCCATCATTTGGCCCTTCACTTCTAGTACCACATACATTTAATTTAGGGAATCCATATTCCTTGCCACCAGTGCAATATCATCAGCATAGGCATATGCNNNGAATCCATATTCCTTGCCACCAGTGCAATATCATCAGCATAGGCATATGCCTGGGCAGACTTGTAAACTATTAAATCCAAAAACCGACAAATTTGTACTGCCCACTTGTTTTTATTAAGTACAACGCGTTGTCTGTTTTTTTATTTAAGATGATGTTCCACCATATCTTGCCTAGTACAGTTGAGCTTATTGTAAACTATTGTCACTCCTAATCTCACTTCCTATATGGTTTCATGTAGTGCCAAATTAAATTGTACTGCAGAAAGAGAATCATCTTGTCACAACTCAGTTGTTATCTCAAAGGTTCTACTAGTTGTGAAAGTAATTAGTTGTGGTTAATCAGGCATTATTACTCCTGTGGACACTAGCATAACCAGAAATTATTTTTTTACAGGAATGAAAGGGGGGTAATGCAGACTCTTCTACTGTACACAAAGAATTTAATTTTCCGATATTTCTTGATATATCTTATCTTCTCATATCTTATCTTATATCTTGATATACTTACTACTACTATTGGCTATGCTATGTCAAGGTATGCTAATACCTTATTTTTGACATTTTCCTAAGAAAATAGGAAAATTGCATGAAATTACCAATATTACACCACTTTAGTCAACTATTCTTGTGGGAGAAAATTTCTAGGAAGGTTGGGGATATTATAGACTAATCAGTCCCCCTCCCTGGCTATGCAACTGCTTCTGGAAGTGTTAAATCTTAAATATGCCATAGAGGCCTAACATTTAAAAGGAAAACTTTGTTTAGATCAAACTTTCCTCTGAGGGTGCCATTAACCCTTAGTTCATATATTGGCCCCACCATATATTCCTCCTACACATTACTCATGCCAAAGTTAACGGGATTTTCTAATATGGTGTTAAAAACCTCAACACTAAAGGCAGTAGTTTGAAAATCTTTTAAGATATGATGCATAGTACAGACAAATAATTCATCTTACAATCAGAGTCAGTACAGTAAATCAAGGTAGTCACTCTGGGCATCATACTAAATGGTTTCAGATAAAAATATCTCCCTTGGCACCAAGCTGACTGGGCTGAAACCACCCTAAGTAGGCCAAAACTGGCTTTACTTAGGCTTTTAACTGTCTTGTACAGCCTTGTTTTCAGAGTAGGAACCTCCCATTGCCCCATACCCCTGCCACTCTGTCACGGGACTACTCCACTGAAACTGAACCCTTGGCCAAGGGCATGTCATCTTAAAACTCCACTCCAACTATTTCCTTCCTACTGAGGTGCCGCCGCAGTTGAGAATCCCAACTCCATTAATTTAAAATTATTTCTTTATTGCAAGAAGGTTAGTAAAGGCGAAACCCCACCACCTAATTTATGAACTCTCTGACTCTTTTTTCAATTCCAAGATATTTTAGTATAGTGGCAGTGCAGTAGTACAAGGGAGTTTTAGCCAAGTTTAAGTTGGGGTTCAAGGGTAAAATTTTCACCCAAGGTTTATCATGAAAATCACTGAAATGCGAACAGGTTCTCTAAATATGAGAGACACCATGGTCATCCGAAACATGCAATTATCTTGTGATTAAACCCTATTCATTTCATTATCAGATCACACTTGGATTACATCAACATTGTCAATGACTGAATGGGTCTCAAAAATGGTGATCACTCTGACATTTTATGGGTGATCCCTAGCAAACAGCAATGAGCCTGATTTATAATATTTTTTGTGATCATCCCTCACTGAAAGAGGCAGTAGTAGTGGAGGAACATAGATAGAGGTAGAAAATGAGAGAGAGTAATCATTTATTGAAAGTATCCACCAACTGTGCAAATAAAAATTAATATATACTAAAGCACTTTTATATTGATTATTAGTTACTAAAACTTACCTCACAAAATGGCTTTGATTTACGATGGGTGGTAAACTTGAATTTGCAAATTTCACAATGATCAAGGTTGGAAGCAGAAAGCCAATGCTCTAAACAACTGCGGTGAACAAGTCCCAGGGTACCAATACAATCACATGGTGATATCAAAGGCTCACCAACAGTCCTTCCACCATTCCTACATTGGTTGCCATCATTTCCTCCACTCTCACCTATTATGATATATGGAATGGAGTCAATTAAAAGGGGGCCATACTACACCTTATCTTTGTAAGTCAGATGTTGGTTGAATCATGTGTGATTGACATTGATTTCATTTCCTATAATTACATACTAACAATAGAATATTAAAATATCATAATAAATCACAAAAAATAGCATAACAAATGGATAAAACATTAATTGGGCAAGTACACACTATAGCCTTATGTAACTTTGAATACATTATAACAGAGTACCCATTTTTTCACGGCATCTAGTCGCTGCTGACTTTGGACGATATTATTATTTGGCGATACTAATTTATTTATCCAACAAAAATAGACCTCAAATAAACATCGATGGTAAACCTATCCAACAAAATACTAGTTATACTCTTTTACTGGGTGCTACTGTAGACACATCTATCTTGGGATAGTCATATTAAAAAACTCCACAATAAGCCGTGCACTGTTTTCTGATTAGATCCATTTGGTAAACTGTCAATATTGATGTATTACTGTACATCTTTTATGGTGAGTTCTATTCTCATATTATTTTCAGGATTTTCTTTTGGTGCTCCCTGCCAAATGCTAAAGTAGTTTCCAAAATTCAAAAGACAGGCTTATATGTAATGAATCTATCTATGCCCCATGATGCCCTCTCTTTAAAGAAAATTGCATCTTAACTCCTCCTTGTGTGTATATGTTTGCCGTAATTGTACGTTTTAACCACATATTTTGAATTACTCAACAAATTACTTCCTATTGAACTCCATCAAATGTATGTAAGAACTAGAAATTCTGCCCTTGGACCTCAGAATATGGGTCTAGTACTATTTAATAAGCTTCTTTATTAAATTAAAAGGAAAATGAACGAATAAGTTTTGGGAATGGTAGGTGAGGAGTGAAGGCTATGGGGAGAAATCCTTAGAAGGAAAGAAAAGTAGATGCAGGATGTAGTGAGTGGTAATGGATTGTTGAAGAATGTGAAAGAGAGTAGAATGTTCGGCAAGCAAGGTTGAGGAATGGATTAGGTATGTTGGATGGAATGAAGGAGGGAAGTATGTGAAAATGCAGAGAGGAGTAGAGGGTGTCCATAAGAAACCTATCACAACTGGTAGATTACCATTAATAATAAAATTTAGATAAAATTGGAAGGGAAATTACTACATTTGAATGTAAACACATAACTTTTAATGTAATGAATGAGACTATTTGCAGAGTAAATTATTTTACTCAGTGGATGAATTATCCATAACTATAAATTGTGTCAAATCTACTTTCTGATGTCTCCTATATTTGTACTACCAAATTGCTGGACAGATAAATACATGAATGATCTGCATAATGATGCATGACTAATCTGCATAATAATACACGAATTATCAGCTCAACACCCTGAGGACGATGGCAGAGTCAGTCATCGAAATGTTAGCCACCAATATCCTGACCTGGCTGGAAATCCAAGAGGACTTCATCCAGATAAATACATTATTATTAGTCTCTCAACTGCCCACCTTTTAATCTGTGCCACTTGATAGTAAAGGTTATCACTTTTGGCATGATATTTTGTCCAATAATGATGCCAAAGAAACTAATATCTATACTTACTCCATATCCTAGCGATTCTTTAATTACACATGGCTGACAAGGTTTAGTATTTCATGAAAAACACTGACCATATAACTCCATTAAAGCTAAGTTGACTAGGAAAAACTCAAACAAAAAATTTCAAACAGCCTGCAATTTCAGGCTAGATTTGGCTGGTTGCATCCAACTGGATTATCCAAGCTTGAATTCAGCTAAATGCCTACATGGATATATGAGTTTAAATGGATTAGATGTGTGACAAATGATGAAAGTCCAGCTGGCTCACTAAGCCTGGACTAATGTAAAAAGGCGAAGCTGAATCTGACTGGATTCCACCTTTTACGTCATGCCGGATTCAAGATTGCAGACTGGAATAGACAAGGTGGAATTCAGCTTGACTTGCTATCTAGGATGCAGTGGATAACAGTGGTGGAACTGTAAGGTATGAATCGCAGAGAGAATGCAAATATACCATTAACCTGACTATAATAACTTGCTTAAAAGTTACTACATTATACTAATTATTGTGGCTATTTGGCACGTTTGAAATGTTTAATATTGAAATATTCAGTGTTATTCATAACGAAAAAGGTTTCATGGCCATACTTTCCAACATAATCATCGTAGAGTTTAAGTAACCCACTCAATTGTGATATTGATCCATACCTTCATGGCAGATTCGACAAATTGAACCACTGCTTGAATGTCTCCTGTCACTTCTTGAGGAAGCAGTCGACTTTGGCGATGAAACCACTTCTTTAACAGTTAACACCATTTCCTGTGACAGGCTTGGTTGCACTAGTTTTTCCATTGTAGCTCTTGATGAAGTAAACAAAGATAGACTGTTTACATTTATTGAAATGCCATCAAAGACCTAACATAAGGAATTTAATGATATTACTTTTTGAGTACTTCTATAGTGACCGGACGCATTTTCACAGAATTTTATATGATTGAAAAAAAGATATCAATAACTTTACATAATAAAGAAAATAGATTTTATACCCCTTAATTTTACGAACACGATGAAAATTAATACAGAAGTCGCTGTAAAAATCGACTACGAAACACCTTGGACCTCTCGTTCAAGCGCTCTAACACTATATCGTCTGCATTCTACACATACAACACGTGTAGTGCAATGGACACCAACCTATAAAGCCAACGCATGAGCCACATTCATACTTAAACTAAAAAATGGACTTTTCCACCACTATTCTAATGGAACATGAAATAATCTCCAGGAACTAGCTAATTAAACTACAGCAGCCGACTTCTAACCATTGCAATCAGGCAGGAAGTTTATCTAATTAGCAACTATGTGATAATATTGAAAGTATCACTTCATGCATCATCAACAGTTGTAACAAAATAAAATTAGTTAATAAAACTAATATTTATTTATTAAGATCTGATAGAAGTATTTATTAGGGAAAATTAAATAATAATCTATTACAAAAATTAAGTTGACGGACCCCTACCGGAAATCAGTGAGTACACGTCAGTTTTCGAAATGACAGTCTTGTGTTTCTAGTATGTGGTATTTTTTGCGAAAAACTTGGAAATGTTCGTTTCTCTAAGAAATTGTTGTCGACACCATGAAAAATATTGTTTGCTGTGTTCACTGGACTTTGTTACTTGTGTCCATTGTTTCTTGGTAAGATATTTCTTTTGGAAGAGCGAGTGTTTATGTTCTGCTAGACAAGTGATTTTACCCGAACGTCAGGCACTCCACAATCTCCTGAGCGTTTTATGCTGCCTTTTTGGCTGTGTTTTCACTTCCTCTTATTTTCATTAATCGTAGATCCTTAATCCTGTAGTGCTTATACTTGTATATCTAGTAATAACGGCAGTATACGCAATTTAAATTTGTTTTGCGTCAGGATACTTTTCTCGGTGGTTTTGCGTACTTCTTCTGTATTGTATAACTGATTATTTATCTTTCAATAATGTATGTTAGTGGATTTATGTGCAAGGATTAATTTAGAATACTCTCTGATGTCGGTAATGTGTGTAGCCTTTTCCATTTCGAGGTTATCACCTCTTTCAAATTCATGTAAGGGCATGGATAATCTTGTATTGCATTATACCTGTTGTTTGATATACGGAAAATTGACTTCTTATATTTCTAAAACCTTAATTTAAATTTCTGAGTGTGCGGAAAATACAAATTTATAAAATGTGGCGACATGGCACGCATTTAGGAATGCATTGAGATTTTTCTAATATTTCGTCTTGTGACAGCAGCTGCCTGCTAGCACTGGTAGTGTCATGTGAGGGGACTAGTAAGTCAATCGATGGATCCTCTCCTGGAATTGCAGCACCCACACAGCACCCAAGTTCCCTCCCTAAGTCAAAATATGTGGTCCCATCTTCAAATAATGAAGATTTATTGGACGAGAGGCCAACGAATGTCAAAGAGTTCGTGAATGGCAATTCCACAGAACTGAATGCTGGCTTTGGGACCTCGAGAGCAACGATTGAACCGGACGGTACAAGCCATTCATTGTATAATGATGACCATCAACCCAAGCAAGCCACCAAGGTAAATATATTTTGTTACCTATTCTTTTGTAGATAAAAGTCAGCCTTTCTGCTTACAACGATCAGCACCATATTAAGTAACCATTAGAAAATCCCAAAAATGATTCTGTGGCGAAGGAAAGTAATAATAGACATAATTCCTAGGATATTGTGCAGTTCCAAAGGAAGTTTTTGTGAATATATATATATATTATATAATAGGAATATTTCATTTACACATTTTTGTAAGAATTTAATTTTTTTAAACAGATGTTTATTGTTATGTCAAGTGGACGATTTTTTTTCTAACACTTCATTAGGCAGGAAAATACCTTATTTGAATTTCTGGCTATCATTCCAGGAAATATCTTTAATATTTTAATTCCATCATTAGAATATAAAAAGGAAGACTCGTGTGATTTCAGAAAGAATAGCCCCAGTTTTTTAGTTTCGGGAGTAGTTGCAAAGCTCAAAGGAAGTGTGTTTCGTAATAATGCATGATATCATGGTGGGCAGCAATTATAGTGGGTGAAGTTAGGGGAATTAGGTCCAAGGAATGAAACCCTTAAAAGATAAGATACAGTATTGTGTTCAAGAAACAAGATTTTATGGTTGTAGTCATTATTTAAAAATTCTCATGTGTTATCATTTACCTTTGCTATTATCCATGGCCAAGGATTTAAGGCTGTAATTGATGATAAATTGGGTGTTACTTCTGTCAAGAGTTCTTGCCAGTAAGGTGGGGCATGTTGTCTCACCTAAATCTCTACATTAAATCTTGAGGTTTAGGTAATCTTGATTGAAATCGAGTTCTGTAATCCCACCTTAAGCATGGATGCATGTAATGAATTTTCCAAGGTAATAGTTTAATATGGTCTCAAGTCGTGGAAAATCTTAGACAAAATTAATCTGGTCAAATTCCAGTCTTAGAATTTTGACTGGACATTAATTTTCACTGCTCCCTTTCTTTGTTTTTTATGCATGCGTTGTAACATAAGGATAAAAATAGGTAAAGAAAGAAGTTAAAACTATGATGTCAAGATTCTGGTAAACTTTTTCAAAGGTACTAGGGCACCATAGTTTACCATTCTATTTTATGGTTTATGGTTGCACTTTTGTGTTCCCCATAGTATCCAAATAAAACATTTAAAAATCCTTGTTTCTAGGAGTTTGCAATGTTATAAGAGCCACCAAACCAATTTATTCATTTATTGAAGTATGCCACTGGTATTTCACAAAAAAGAAAAGTCCATTTTAATGTAAGAACCCTTGTAGGCCAGAACAGATATTGTTATCATTGAATTACTGATGCAGGAGATGATATCATTTCATATTAAATTAAAACTTATTTTTTCAAAGCAACAACAGTAACCCTATAGCTGTACTGAAATTTATTAATTTATAAATTTGCTAATCAATGAACTTTTTTAGATTTAATAGGTACATTAATAAGGAGCTTTTCATGCTAAGGCTATCTAACTAGGGTGGCATTCATTTGACAGAATCAAGGCTAGGCAGAATGTTCATGCATGTTATACAGTATGTGTATGAAACATTTTATTCATTTGTGAAACTCTGGGATGCAGTAGGTGTCAGCTTGAGATAGGTCATCCTTTTGTACCCAATAAAAAATATTTTCATTTGCTCTCCGATTTATTTTAATTGTTGGCATAGGTCTGATATTAGATCCATTCTCCCTGATCATGTATGTACCATGTTTCTCTGCTTTTCATTTTAATTCCAATGTAATAGTATTAATGTCCATGAAGAGAAATTATATCCCCTCTTTCTTAGAGGAGATTGGAAAGCTAACTTGCAACTCTCATCAATTATGCACAGCCCTTTTTTAACTCCATTTTCAGATCATTAATTTCATTGAGTGAGGTACATAATGCAATCCAAATTGATTGTTTTCTCTATAGAGTGTATCTCTAGTTTTAATTTGTGATGGTGGGATTATTATGTGAGCTATATGACTTTGATCTGATTGCTGAGATGGAGAGTCTTGGTGTGGTATTGCATGCATACTTGAAGAGTGTTACCACCATTTGAAAGCCTGTCTCATTTTGAGTAAATAAAATCCACATGCTTCTTCTCAAGACTTATTAATCAATTCATCTAGTCCTTCTTTTACTTAGAAGTCTATCATCAATAATTGTTAATGTCCTCTGAAGTTGAATCCCCCTTCAAATTACTGCAAACTGTAATAAACTTGTTGTATACCTGTTGAGGGCTCTGAATTTTGTTTTTAGATATTCATGCATTGACAAAGCCAGAGCCAAAGATCTTCACTTCTTTGTAAAGACAATTGATCCATGAGTATTATAAATCATTGTGACATTACCATCATGCTAGGTCTGATTCCAAGTTTGATCTGCTGCATGAACTTCCTTCCCATCTTTGCTTCAACCCTTTTTTCGTCATACATACTATTTGCACGTGTATTAACTTAATATGGTAGTTTCATATCAGAAATATTAAATTGTGGTAGATTTGAAATCTCTCTGTGTTTGACATAATATATGTATATTGAATGATTTTTTTCAGAGCATTGAAAATGTTCCTGTTGCTGAGATTCATTCAAGCTTTGAAGACTCTGCCATTGAAACAAAGCAATGCATCTCATGTGGTCAAGATACAGAAGGGAGTGCACAGCCAAAAATTGATCATACTGAAAGCTTCAGCAGTAGCTCAGGAAGTGGGTGAGTGTGAAAACTATATTTGCATTTATTTCATTCTCGGTGCTGTTAGTTTTTGAATTTTTTTAATACTGATGTATTTTCACTTAGTTTTATTTTATGGTTGATATATATAGCTGTTTCAGTTAACATATGACTTTTTAGCACAATTTTGACACAAGGTCGGTTGCTATTTGTTTTAAGTTGGTTGTCAGTACAATCCCTCATGATCGCAAATTGGATGGAACCAAAATAATTTCTTATTCTTAATGGTCAAATTATTATTGCTAGTATTTTCCTTTAGATACTTCACATCTTCTGTGGACGTTTTCGTGTATTAAGGGTTTGAACTCCCTAATCATGGTCTTACTAATGAGATTTAACTATTTATATATGATGATATGAGGAATTTTCTCCAACACTCTGACTGCTTCAACTTGTGTGGAAATTAAGTTGATTGTATTTTTTTATCAATGTATATTTTTAAAACTATTTACAAGGTTTGGTCCCATAAGATTTTGGTGGAGAAGGCCCTATGAAAGACCTCAACTTGTAAAGAAAGCCTTGTGCTTGTGGCAGGGCTGAATACTTACTTGGGGTTTCTCAAAATTTCTGTGGATCATTTCTATTGGAATTTCACCAGCATCTTAATTTGTTGACTCAGTTCATGTCGTTCTGGTTTGGTCTTTTGTGTGTGGAATATTACCATTTAATCATGCACATAAGTTTTAATACCTATGCATGAGCATAGAAACCAATTTGGGAAATGAAATAGAGGGAAGTCAGATGCCCTGTAGGGTGGAGCTATAATTAAATCCTTCTGGGGTTGGTTATTTGCAATGCATTTGTTTGATAATTGTTTTCTTTTAACTCTCTATTCCTTTTTGCATTATTGACCCATTTTGCCTTTTATAGGCACAACAATTTTTATTTGTCTCTCTTATTGTATTACATAATATTCTAGATCGGTAATCATTTTATAGTTTGATAGTGAGGTTGTATATTTAAAATGAATATTTGAATAGGTTTAACTGTGTTTAGATTTAATTTTTCATTATATTAATTCTGGGAATGTTTTACTGCAGCTTATAGAGAGGAGGTTGTTGGTTTGGTGCAAGGCCTGTGGATATTTTTATACATCTATTTGGTTGCTTTAAATTTGTTCCTTTTCTTTCAGGATCAATGGCCAACTTATTTTTTTTCACCATTATGTCCCCAAAATCATGTGTGATGGTTTTTTCTCTTATTTTTAATTTTTCTTGTTCTTTCTTTGTGACTTACTATTTGTACAGTATTATTCCGTGCTTAAATTTCAGATGTGATTCTTCCAATATTTATTTATATTTATAATCATTATACTAATTCATTCTCTCTCTTTTTTACTTTTACTGTCATTGCTTGCCGCACTTAGTGTAAAGGCCCGTTTACATGGTGCAATAATTGGGCGAACACTTGCTCGTGTCGTAATAACGAGAACTTTCACGTTCGATTGCAGGCAAAATAGAACATGTT
>LYUA01000828.1:41393-52962 GCA_002093875.1 Calopteryx splendens
GTACCATTTTTCGGGTACTAGGTCATCCTGGGAAATCACAGGTGGTACAGGGAAATGACCTGGACCCCCTATCCTGATGTGTGAATTTCACACACGCCGTTGGTCTTAGTACTGGGTGAGCGCTACCCTCACCGGCCAAACTTTCCTTCGGGTTGATTGCCACGATTGATTTTTTTGTAAGTCAATATTCCTATTTACATTAGTGCCCCATGATGGCCCTCATCCCATGACATAATGTCATAGTAAAATACTTAAATTAAGTGGTATTGACTAAGAGATACTACTGCCATTTGTCAAAGACGATTAACTATTACAATTAAAGGTTAAACAATGGCCCATTATTGTGTCCTTAGTTGAACTAAGCTTAAAGCATGGAATTATGAAATAAGTTCTTTGAGCTAAAAACGATTGGACATTAGTGATGAATCAATATCTCTAAATACGTCGACCAGTATTCGTTTAGATAGATGCGTAACGTTCCTCAAGCAAACTTGCGTTGATATTTTCTTTCGTATTGGGTTTTCTATTTTCTAAGGTTTCTATTCTTCCCCGCGGTACGACGATTTATGGTGCGATCGTTTTAGGAAACCAACGTTTAGAGCGAGGAAGTTCTTTTTTAGTCGTGATTAATTTTTGAATGCCATGGGGGCCATTGTGTTATGGCTTTGTGACATTTGAAATGGGACATTCGTGTCTTTTTTTTTGCCCTTTTACTTTTTTTCCTCCTCCATGAAGGCTGAAAAATAGTTCCATTGTTGAAAGTAACAACGGAGGGGAACCTGCGTAGTTATTAATTCCCTCCCACCGTCACCCTCTCCTCACTGCTGACGATTTCTGGGGCATTTGGTGATCAATTATTCATAGGGGGGAGTAGCGCAGCGGAGCCATGGAGAAGTTTGGCGTCGTTGGCCAGGGGAATGTTTTTCGTTTCTTCACTCTGTTTTTAGCCAGATGCTCGTGTGGCTAACTACAAATGATCTCCACGTTGCTCCACCACATAGTGGAGAGGGGTAGTTTCTGCTTCCGCCCACGTATGAAGTGGGCTAGATTTCTATTCGCCTGCCTCCCAGAAGTCTGACACGGCCTCCCTGCTCTTATTCTGTCGCTGTAGCTTTCTATTGGGGCTCTCTTTAATCGGATTTAGTCGCATTCAGCAAACAAGTCAATCGATTTGTATGTGCCCGCTAGAGAATGAACATTTTACTGAAATTTACAGTTCAGTAATTGGACTGTGATTATCTGCACCTTTGCGAAACCCGTAATGCCAATTTTTAATTGACATATTTCACTTAATGTCCTTTGTTAAGGACATTTGATGTATTGATTATATATTTTGTATCTTTTGTTTGTCAATTTATTCATGCTAAAAATTCTATGAAAATGAGCGGAATTACAAAAAAGAGGTTCTCACGTTAAGGTGTAGGTAAGATCCATGATGCCGGTCAAGGATAATATGGCCCAAACATTAGAGTTTCAGGTGTAATTTCTTACAGTGAAATTCCAAGTGGCTTTCATTTGAAGTCTTTTATTACTCTACGTTGGTATGTAGAAGAAGGCATTGAGGATTTGCATCAATAATAAAAACCCACACGCTGAATTTCTCTCCATTTTCTCATTATTTTTTCGTTTTGATCTGTGGCGTTCGCTCTTACTACGCAAACATTCTAAGAGAATATATGAATATATTATCTTTTAAATTAGCACATTTTATCTAATTTTATCGTGGTTTTTCACGGATTTAGATTTCCTGCTGAGCAAGGGACTGAATCGGACTTTGTATGCAGAGAATAAAAGAAATTGACCATAAACTGTCTTTATGGACCGTCACTAAGCTTTGGGGAGTGGAAAATTTCGTTGTTGTGGCAGAGAATGTTTTAATTTATAAATTGCATGTATGTATTTGTCAGCAGGCCAATTTGATTGTGTTATGTGTGTAATTAAAAGGGAATATTTATAAGCTGAAATTTATTCTTACGCTATTTGTCGTTTTGTAAGAAGTTAATTTAGGTCGTTTACACTTTTGATTAAGAAGTAATTTTGTTGTCAAAAAGTGTAGCCAATTGGATTTTTGAATGAAATACTGAAACAAAATAGGTAGTGTTAGAAAATATTCTGCGATTTTGGATTAACCAATTTCAGTATAGCCCATTGGATACTAAATTGTTGATTTCAGACGATAAAGTATTAAAAGGCTCTCGTTGCAGTAAAATTTAGGGAATAGTTATATTTTATTTCCATTGGTATTAGGTAAAATCCGCTATTTCTTCCAGAACTCACAGAAGTCTTGGAGGAACGGTAGCGCTGGTATAGAAAACGTAATTTAAAGAATTGACATTTTCTTCTTTTTGAGTCATTTCCAATGCTCTTCTTTGTCAATAAATTCAGTTATCCTCTAATGCATTTTGATCCTGATTACATCCTGCACCGTAAACCGATGATGAATAACATGTTTATTTTTTGGCCAATGGAATATTTTGCCATTAACTACGCAGGCTTATGAAATATGTTTTGAATTTTAAGCCAGTGGTCTTTTCCAATACTCTTAAGAATTGGTGACCTATGCTTTGTCCAGCGACTTGATTTTCGGAAGTCATGTGGGTTTTTCTTCCGGTAGCAAATAATATTTATTCTGTTGTCGAAATGGGAAATTTCCTTCCATACCATCAAGCTCAATGGGTCCATATGGTGGATCTCCTGCGTGATTGCCTGCATATATTTCATCCTCGAAAGAACCGGCCTTAGTTTCAGTGTGAGTTTGTCCGTGATCAATCCAGCAATAGGAGCCTTGGGTTGTTTGTGTAGACGTCATGTCAACAAAATGGTCCTTTTGGTTTTCGTGATTGATCCACTTCCTTTTTGGCTACTATCACGGCCTTTAAAGAGTGGGTACGCCCTCGATGACCGACTGCCAATAGATCAGTTTACTCTAACGCATTACCCACCCGCCTAAATACGAGCCCGACAATAAACATCCCGCTTGTTTTCCTCCGAGGTCGATCGCGTGATGTGATAAAGCTACCTTTTAATGGCCTCGCGGGTTTTTCAAACCATTCTGAATCGAAGGAGAGCAAAGGAAATCGGAAGATGCGATTTCTGATACGGATCTAATGTGCCGGGAGAAATTGCGGCGGTCGGAATGAAATGGTCCCGACTGGTTAACAAGAGTGGGCGGCGGGAACAATCCCTCTCCGTTTGTATTCCGGTCAACTAAGGGCATTCTTTTTTCCCGCTTGGAAAAAAGTACGGGCCAACGTTAATTCTCAAAGAGAAATCTTGGCACAGGCGAAAACGGGAGTTTATTCAACCGTCGGTCCATTTCCAGCCTCCAGCCGTAGCTGATAATATTGGTGTGCTCTTTCATAAAGAAATCGCCTCTCTCCGATGCATCTCTCAGCTCCGTTTTCTCTCCCTCCATCTCGACCCTTCACTCTTGTGTGATCGGACTCGGTCGTCACGACCAGCATCCGCCGAATCCCTGCGGAAGCGATACACGCCCTCCCCCTCCTCCCGAGTTCGTGACACATATCTCTTGGCGCTCCGGGTATTGCCGCCTCCTCCTCAGTCTTCCCCTCCGTCTTCTCTCCTCCTCCTCTAAGCACCCATTCTATTCGTGGACCATCGCTCCACCAGATGCACTCGGACAAGTGCCCAAGCGCGGTGTGAGAAACGCATCACCACTGGGAAGGGGGACGTGGGGGATTTCGTTCGTACGTGCCTCCCTCCTGTTCCTCCGTCCGCGAATCTTCACCGGTGCGCCGTCGAGTCATGCGCCCCCACCTCCCCCTTGTGGCATTCCGGTGCATTCTTCCATTGAGCGATACGCCTAGAACAGCCCGTTTACTATGCGGAGTTTCTCATCGTCTTGCTTTAATGTTGGCGATTTCAAAAACATTCCGCGGAAGAATTCTTTCGGTTCTTTTGTCCTAACGGTTTCCTGCTGGGCATGAAGTTAAAAATTTCTTTTTCGAGTAAAATCATAGGAATGTTGGACCGTAGAAAATTCGATTTACATTTTTAATGTTGTGCATTTTATTATTATGTCCCTCAAAGATTCTTCAACAGAGTTAAAATTCTGTGGGGAGGGGGGAGAATTACGTGATTTGTAATAAAGCTCTGTAGCGTGTTTTCACACAAAATTACTATTTACTGTTGGATTTCAGAATTGAAAATTTTTATGTTCACGATATTATTGATACCAAGTATTAACGGAAAATACGTTGGGGCTTGTTCGTTTCTAATTGATTGTGGTAATAGATTCTGAAGGCAGCTTTCTCACCTTTCAATTCAATTTTCATTTTTTTAATGTATTCCTTTGCAATATTTTCTATTCCCTTGTCATGAAGGTATTAAATTTGTGGCAAATATTGTAAGTCAGCAATATTTTTAAAGGATTTTATCTTGATGGGGAATAAATTAGCTAATTCACATTTTTTTTTGTTCGTCTCATTTCGATTATAATTAGTAGTCAAAATAGCGTAAATGTTTTTTCAATTGCTGAAAAGTATTTAAAATCATATTTTATGTATTATATGAGACAATGCCTTTCTCTAATTATAGTTATGCTTCGATAAGTATTAATGTGCGTTCGCATTAAGGATGGGGTGATTTTATCATTCTGAAAGACGCACGGTGAGCTGTACTTTTCCCTCGAGGTTCTCAGAAAATATTATTGCCTTTGTATTAATCATTTCGCATTTAATTGTTTTTTTATCTTCAATCCTCTCTCTAGACGTTTTTTATATTTGCATTTTTTGGTTGCCTCTTATTTGTATTTATTTTTTATGCATACAATCTTGCAATTCATAAGACATATTATTGCAATGTTCTTGCCGCACTTATTACCTTAGAGTAAAGATACATATGTATCGGTAGAGTGCACACTACTTATACCAAAAATATCATATAGTAATTGACATAGCTCGGATTTTCCTTTCCTCGGTTAGCGTCGATGGAATTTGTTAGAATTATCTTCGGATTCGCAAACTCACTTCATTAACCTCCAATCTTCCATACAATGAGTGGAAGCCCGGGCGTTCTCACGTGAGTCGAGCGCGACCGAAAGTAGTGAGATCTAGTTCTTGAGAAACCAGCCGAAAGAGTGTGGGTTGATGAGGTTAGGGAGGCACGAAGAATCCAAAACAGGCCGAAGATACGTCAGCTCATGATGGGTCATGTCATATTTACGTATTTGTATACCTATGTAAGCACACGACTAATTATACTTGTATCTATAACGGCGTAATTTTTGTCCTCTCTTTTGGATTCTTGACAAATAAAACCGATCTCTATGCTATTACATAGCCAGTAAATAAATTGCCTTATGGTTCTGCTAATCCATCTGACTTATCAGCAGGTGTCAAACATATTCACATAAGGTGTGGCTTACTAAAACTAAAATCGAAATAACTGCTGGTACAAAAATATTAACAAATCATGCATTACCTAATATCAAATAAATAACTCTAGTATGTTTTATTGAAATCTGAAACACTTACCATGCATGGTATTTATAATATGTACATGACATTTTCGTTTTCAAGGGATTAATTATTGAGAACCGCTCTAGTTTTTCCTTGATGGTATTTCTTGTTGTGATGGCGATGGCTTAGAAATTTTAACATTTTTTTCTAGGAAACTTATTGTAATTATTTAACAGCTTGGATTCCATGCTTAGTATCCTTATTATTGCTCACGAAAGAGTTGCCATTAATTAGTGTGAACATTCGATAATGACCACCTTCCTCAATTTTGCCGACCCTCTCTTCTACTCTAATGGGCCGAATTTCCTGTCTTGAGAGCTTGTTCTTTATTGACTGAAAATGCATTCAATGTAGTGGATTCACCTTGAGTGAATGATTCAGCTACCTCAGAGATTTTTACACTTTTCGAGCTTTTCCGTTCGTATTCCTTGTCTCACCTTTTACCTGTTTGATTTACGTAACCGTACTGATCGTGAAGACTTAGAATTTTAACTCATATTAGCGACCGTTTAGCTATTTGCACAAAATTATTTTTTTGTGTAAACCATGTATTGGCTGTGCCATGCCCAAAACTGTCTGATTCCGACATTTTCCTGCCAATGTTCGCCATGGGGGTCCTTGGTCCGTAACATCAAGAGGGGGTCCTTGGTCCTTAACATCAAGAGGGGGTCATCTTGCACCACATTGCACGTACGCCTAGTGGAGAATCTCTCTGGGAAGTAAAACTAAAGTTCCTCGTCTGGTCTTCATAGTTTTTTTTTAGCATTCCGAATTCTGGAGATGCACATTAGAAGGCTTAATTTTTTGATAGGATACAATGTGTATGCATAATTAAATTCCTTACGTTAGGCCAGATAACGGTTCAATTTCACGTGACATGCCGTTTAGCGTATTTTCATGATGTGTCTGAAGTAGAAAAAACGCAGGTAGCGTTCATGACTTGGGCCTCTGTTTCAAATTTGGCTTAAGACGTACATGTCGTGGTACTGGTTATAACTGGTCGAAAAATAATCATAATCTAAGCTATTTTTTTAGAAGGCGAAGTATTTTTAATACTTTACGAGCTCAAGACAATTGGTTACTCTGAGAAAATGTAGGATTCATTGGAAATGGGAATGTCGCAAATTATTTAGAGGTCATATCACACAGTATGCTGGTGAAGAAAATATTGCGTTTCATGAGGAAAAAATTGGAAATTTCCTCAGGGTAGTCAATAAATAAGAATCATGGATGAAATATGTCCAGTTCTTCATATTAGAATTTGGCCCACTGTGAACAAGCAATTAGTTTGCTGCTTAGCCTTTTGTTCTCCACCCAGAATTTTTTCATTCTCCAGCTCTGGTTCTTCCTCCTCTCTTCTGATCAGGTGCTCTTGGTCCTTTTAGTTTATTTTTCCTGGAGCCTCTGGAGTTCGTAAACATTAATTCGGAGCTCCTCTATATTTCAGATTTGTTTTGGATCCCAAATTCTTCCATGCCTTTTCTTATTTGCTCACTCAATTTTGTAGTCGCTTTTAGTTTGGTGATGTAGTCGAAGATTTTTTTGTCAATCTGCATTCGCTCATTCTGAAGAGTTGCCCATAACGCTTCAGTCTCCTCTTGCGTATCGTGTGTGCTATCTTCTCAAACTATTTGTACAGATCTTCATTTTTCCTCTTCCTCCCTGTATTATTATATTTTATTTTATCTGATCCGAGGATCTTGCTTAAGATTTTCCTTTCCTCCTCTGGTTTTTCCATTTCCCCTTTCTTTTTCTTTTCTTTTTCTTTTCTTCTGTAATAAAGAGTCCCTCTCTTGATTTTCCCAAACCTTGAATTCCGATATCTCTATTCTCTATCATGACATCTATCATATCAATATATTCCATATATTGTTCGCATTGAGTCCTATTTTTTTCTGCGATCTCTTAAACAGGGTTAGGTGGAAGAAGGGACTATTCTTGTCTCAATCTCGCCCCAATAAAGACATATTATTATTATTATTAAACATTTTTGGGATTCTTATTTATCTTCTGATAGCATTTCCAAGTCTTCGGCGCACGCTAGGGATTCCATCTTCAAACGTGCTTCTTTGGATCTAAACTGATTCCATCAATTCATTCTCCTTTTATGGCTTTCATCCATATTCTTATTAGGTTTTTATCCTAGGACAATATTATAACACAATCGGCGGCAGTCCGTTTCCGTGTCTAATTCCTGTCTTGGTACTAAAAGGCTCTGAGATTTCCCCATGAAATTATCCTTGGAGAGAGTTTCCATATTTGATTCCAGTTTGATTGACAGTTGCCCTCGTTTTTCCATGTATGCCAAATTCTTCTAAAACGTTAATGAGCGTCTGTCACTTGATCGAGTAAAACGCTTTTTTGAAGTCAACAAACACAGCTACCTTATTTCTACCTCTCATAGACTCTCAGGAACTTAGACTGAAGATATGTTCCGCACAGGATATTCCCTTTCCAAGACCTCTTTGATATTCACTTATTTGACGATCAACCTGTCCTTCTGCAATGTTTATTAAGCCCTTGGAAAGTGCGTTGTAAGAAGTAGGTAATGGAGATATTCCTCGGTAATTCTTTTTGTCTGTGCGGTGTCCCTTTTTGTGGAGTGGGAAAGATACAGTTATTATGAATAAAAATGCTAAAAATAATCCTCTAGTTCATCAGTAGTCCAACAGTGATGGCGTTATAACCTGCTATAAATATTAAAAGTCTTTGTTGTCGTAACGGAGTGCGCAAGTTATATCCTAAAGAGGTATCCGACTGAAAAAAAAACTCCCGAGTGTTTATCCTCGAATAACGGTAAAGCCAGTCGTCCTTGCCGTTGTTATTTTCCTAGATTTTAATAGGTATACGGGCTTTCTGTATTGTTAACGTTTTTCCTGTGGAAGTCAAGTGAAGTGATAAATTAAAATACTTGGTTACGTCTATTTCGTTGATATCTAGTTTAAAACCTAATTTCCTAAATTCCAACCAAAGAACAGATTGCCTGCGCTAATCTGTTTGGGTGCAGAAATTGGTGCGTACCAAGCAGACAAACTTTCACGCAGCGTAAAATTGTGTGCTCTTGTTTTCAAGATTACTATGCTTTTCACCTACGCGTTTCCCACGAGTGTTGCTCGAAAGAGAAACTTACTCCTAAATGTAGGATATAAGCGAGTTATGTTTAATGAAGCTATTTAGTATTTATCATTTTTTTAGACATCCTTGTACTGTTTTACTGTTTGTATACTCAGTCCCCACGCGCGTTTCACAAAACTAAAGTTTCCAAAAGAATGATTAAGAATGAACGTAGTAAGAGAGGATTAGAAAACAAGAATGATTTCGTTGTGCCTTAACATAATATCTCTTTTCCAGTTCACGTACGCAGAGTTTTTTATCTATTACTGTGATAATTCCGTTGCCTTGTTGTTGGCTAAATGTGTTGAATATCAACAGCTTGGAGTGGTTTTTAGTGCGCATCACTTATTTCCAGCTCTCAAGAAAGAGGTAATTAGTGTGAACGATGCGTAGCCATTTGATTTTACAAGAGGTCTTTTCTGTTGTTTATTTGTATCTAAGGTGAAAGCACCGGGAAAGAAGGAATGCCATCCAAGTGAGTGTTTCGAAGATCATAAATATGCCATCTTTCACTGGTTTATTTATACAGCAAAAGGAATGGTATATAAGGTGACGAATATATAGTTATTTTGAATTTTAGCTCAACGTGAAGCACATTTTTTGCTGTAGGAACTATATGATTGATTCGCAGTTTTCGCGGTGGATTGGAGTCTGGTGGTGAACTAGGCAATCCTGTTTTTTGCATCGTTAGATGTCTCCATTCTGCTTTCAAGCCGGAACCCACGACTTAATTTAGCTGTCAAAATAAAGTATTTGGATAATGAGCTTGATTTTCATGTAGATAGTCATTTCACCATTCGTAAAATGAATTGTGATCCTCTAAAACCATATATTTTACGTCGTTGTTCAGGAGTGAAAATTCCTCAAGACCTCAATTCACTTTCATTTCATTCATCCACCGTCGATTATTGTGGTTGAGACGTAAACTCATATATTGTGCCCTATTCTTTTCGCCGTGCCGTACATTATCTCCTCGTCTTCTTTTATTTATTTAGCAATTAATGTGCAAGCAGCTAGGTGGGTAGGCTTTTTACATTTACCTTCTGAAGTTCTGGATTTTGAAAGAAATTATGTCTCATTCATTAGCATAGACTAGTTAACTCTCTTTATTGCAGTAATGTTAGCTATTAATGCCAGTATAGGCTAGGTATTCTCCGAAAGAGTACAAATGTCCATAGTAATTTAGAATTATACCTATCGCTCAATCCATTTAATCTACGGTGCTACCTTATGCAAATGATTATTAGTTGCTAGTCCCAAGGAACTGAGTGAACCAAAATATTTGTGTCACACTTGACAAAAAGGGGGGCAATAGCGTTGCATTAACAAGATATATTAAGTACTCTTATAAGATTTAACCGATAAAATGGAATTAAAATAATTAACTTGACTGAGGATATCTTAGCATAATATGCTTTTATAGTTCACATTCTGCTATTTTTTTCGATATTTTTATTTTATTTTGAAGGCATGCTATGCACCTAAATGCTTTGTTTTCCTGTATCTAATTTGTTTCCATTTTAAGATATGTTTTCCAACTTGACAACTGGAAAACACCTCTGAGGCCAAAGTTTAGTCGGACACAGTATTTTATGCTTATCGATTCATTACTGCAGCTTTGAAAGTCGTGATGTGTTGAATTCGAAAGGTATTGCCTGTGGTGAACGGAGTGACACTGCATGAAATGAGATTTTCTTCTTAATTCTGGGTTAATGATCTAGGAATAATTGTTTCGTCTCTCTCTCTCGCTCCTTGTTTCCACTCCCATTTACTCTTTGTATGCATTCTCGTTTGCACTGCCTCAGAACTTGCACGCCCTTTGCGTATAGGGACCACTGACCTGCATGCGTAGTCGCTTATTATTTCCTTCCATTTTTTTCTCCAATTTGGAGTTTTTAGCACTCCAACCACTGAATATTTAAACCGTTCAAGAAGATATTTAAGGTAATGGAAAATTCTCAAGCGATTGCATTGTGTCCTCCTAGCCTGGCTTCCCTCGTTCACCATTTCCATCTCTCTTTTTCTCCCCCGCAAGTCACCCCCGTTGCACTCACACTTTTCCCGGACACTTTCCTTCCCTCCTCGAATGTCTGAAATCTTTTTAATTTTTTTTGGCTCTTGGATTCACTCGGCGGGAGCTGGGGGGGGACAAGTTAGCAACACATGCAGTGCTACATTAAAGAGACTAGTCTTCGTTAAACGGATAGCGTGGAAATATAAGAATGAAAAGATTAAGGAGAGGTAATAATTCGCGTATGTTATAACTAACCTTGAATACCGTTTGGGACACTGAGCAGAAGGGCTTAACTTCGGAATTAAATATGATGTATAGAGCGAAGCCATTGGATGCCCTGGGCTATGCACCCCTGTGGCTCCGAAGTTCACACCCCACGATTCTTAACTATTACATAGGTTCAGATAATTCGAGTTTAACGCTGACACACATGGCGTGATTTTGTCCCCGTATGATGGGCGAGGCCACAGCGAGAAGGGGCATCGACTGCCGAACCTACTGTGGATAAGAATCCCTTTTTCTTCGCGCCATTCGCTACATCAATAATGGGACCCATCACGTTCGAAAATTCTAACTTCCGTACGTGAAATGATACCCACTGTTAATAATCACAAATTAACCCGATCCCGGTGACCTTACTCACCCTGCCAACTAGCTCGTGAGGAGGTCAGTTGTGTGAAAGGTAGAGACGTGGATTCAATAGAAAAAGAAGCAGTGGGGAGAGGTGCCCCGGAGATTTTGCACCCTAAACTTTCCAGCCACGAGTTAAAGATCCACTTCCACTCCTCCCTCCCCAATCGTTCACGGTGCTCCGCTCCCCCCTTCCCCCGGCCCCATCTCGCGCGTGATCGCAATCCACGCCGCTTCCGCCGTCTCCGTTTCTTCCCGCTCTCTCCCATTCCCGGAGAGCGCACTCGTCGGCTCTAAAGATCCTCCTCCCCCTCCCCAGGCTCCTACCCCC
>LYUA01000828.1:81803-100114 GCA_002093875.1 Calopteryx splendens
CTAGGTGGATTTTCATTCACCACCTAGGGCATGGATGTGTGTGTTTGTCTTTGTTGTTAATTGTTAGTGACCAGATGTAAAGGCCAAAATGGCTGTTTTCGGATCAATTGGTAATAACTAAATAAATAAAATAAATAAATAAATATAAAACTAATATTTGTAGTTCGAAACGTTAGAATTTACATCAAGATTTTTTGTTACATGAAATGCCATTTCAATCGCAATTCAGAATAAATTCATCGTTAATATTTGGTGTTTAAAGGAATGCGAGCACAGTTATAAGTGTGCGTGCAATTTCACGAATTTCACACGTCTACTCTAAGTTTAGCGTTTGAGTGGCGATGAATTGTTGAAGAATGTGACTGAGGGTAGAATGATGTATAAGCAAGGTAGAGCTAGGAAAAGATTAAGTATGTTGAATGAAATGAATTGTAGCAGAAAAGGTGTGGAAATGAAGAAAGGGTTACCGTAGGGGTGTGTCCATCAGAAACTAACCTTAAGCGTGAGATTACTATCAGTAACAGTACGTTTTCAGTGCGTGTTTAACATTCTGTAGTTGGAGTACATTAGTTTATTATTATTAGAAGTAGTCTTTCACGTTTTTTCAAACGAATACTTTTTTATTTTGAGAAGTGAATTAAATGAATCGCAAACATTTTTGGTAACGTATCTTAATAATTTAACTATTTAAATTTCCCTACTTACATAATGTGGCTTGAACAGGTTATTTTAAATGTCATTTTAAATGGCACTTTTCATTAACTATTGCGATAAATTACACCAGCGATTCGTACAAATCGGCTTTGAAAGCTATAATTATGTTGTTGTCCTTGACTCTTTCTGGTATTAGAATATTCAGTTACACTGAACATTCTTATAGTATACGAAGTATCTCCGATCAAAGTGGTAGCATACCCTGACCACTTCTAACTTCCGGTTACAGATTGTAAGCATTTAGGTGGACTAACAAGGAAACATGGTAACGTGTTATCACCCTATGCTTACGTGTATGCGATTAATTTTCCGGAATATTTGGAAAACCGGAATATCCTATTTTGGTGAGGAAACGGTAATAGGGCGGGTTCTGACTCTGGGTATGGCGAGAGTTAAATGAGAAGTGTTTAAAATCGACGAGAATGAATTGGGTGTTGTCAGGCGTTACTTAGAGGAAGCGATTCATATTGAGATGGAAACACTTGGTTTTTGCACATGAACTTTATTGAATCATATTGTAGTGACGGTTAGCACTCAGCTGAATTGAAATGAAAAGACGGTCGATAGCTAACTTTTATTAATATAGTTAAAGTAAATAACTATAAAAATATATGGGCATTTTTATTTATTATGATTTCATATTCATTTTAATGTATTTCTGGAGTTTCAAGTTTTCAGGACAAAAGGTGTTATGAGCAATGAATAAGATTTAAAAAATTCGAGCGTAAGTGCCTCCTCAAAACTCAAAGCTAATATAAGGTCCTAAATTTAAAATACTATATGATAAATATAACAGCAAAAATGAAACTATAAAATTTATGACTGATTTGCTAAATAACTCATTTGAAATGTGGAATAGACAAAGTTCAACAAGGAGGTTGAATAACTGTACCAGGCTTTCTACCAGTTTCTTTTGCCTCGTACGAAATGCCGCTGTAGATTCGCAACAATTTTACTAGGTTACGTCCGAAAAATAATTCCTGAATTTGGCTATTTCTGTTATTCAGAGCTATGCCTCTGTTTGAAATCGGATCATCCTAAATAATGAAAGTGTTAAATATATTGTTTCAATTCATAACCTCAATATTACATTATAAGCGCAGTTATTCCAAGCATGAAGTAAATCGTCTACTTTTATGCTTAAGAGGTAAATTCTTGTAAATCTTAATTGGTAAATCCTAATCTCTGTTAGTGAACTTAATTTAATTTACTTATAATCAGTCAGAGATCGTATCACGTTGAAGTGTAGTCTTCTTTCAGATCGAAAAGTCCGCTAAGGCTTGGCTGATATTCAGAAAAATCGTCTGTAAAATATTATGAGCCCTCATATTTCATAGTTTAATCTCTAATGCCACCGAAGGCACTGGGTATACTGCCACTTAGATAAGAGACACTTTCTGTAGAATACTTTTTTGAAGAGTATCTTAATATTCTTGTACTCACCACAGAAAGCCTGCGTTAATATACGTAATATAAGCGTATTCACAAGTAACAGATTGGGTATAACCTGTAAAAATACCAAGCAAACGAGTCTTTAGTTCCCTTACAAATTATATTCCTAGTAGCAAAATTCGCCCCAATCATTTTCCTTGTTGGAGATATCAAAATGCTTAATTTATTAAAATTTTATGAAGCCAGAAATTTACGCTCTCTATAGTTAAGCTCTGTTAAGTCGGCTCTTGAAACCGGACTACTCTTGTGTGGGGCATTTTCTGTTTGGAGATATCATCTACTGAATGAGGGCAGTAAACCCTGCAAGTGACGAATAAGTGTGTTTGAACTGACCTCTTAGGGCATAGGCCACGGATGATATTATTCCCTTGGAATATTTTAATGGGATTTTTTTAACTTGCAGCCAAAATTCGCCCTCTAAGTCTGCTTCATCTGACATTCAGTTCGGTAGAAGCGATCGGCTTCGGTTCGTCTGCTGTCTTTATCTAGGACTTTTTGACAGTGAGCTAATTTTGACTTGCTAGGTAAACAATGGAATTAAATATTTCATGCGAAAATCGAGATGTAGGAACTACTGAAATTAGTTTTAACTGTTATACTCGCTAATGGTATTTCATATTTTATATGTTTAAAATTACTAGTAGAGATTTCTTCACGTGGCAAATTATCACCAGTTCAAGCTTCTTGAATTACCCATTACGTGGATAATTAGTTAATGTTACGAATTTCTATGTTTTCAAAAGACAGGTTTTACGAACATTTGTCTGAAGCTAAAGTCGTGGAGTTTTCGTTATACAGAACGGATATCCAAAAGTATCACCCTATTTGAGGCTAACTGTAATGAAATGTATTTTTCTATTTGTTAATACGTCGAATGAATCCACGTATTTCTTACATAATTATTTTTTCTGGAAATACAGAAGAGCGAAAGTTGTAGAAAAAATTATTTCTACAATTAAAAATGAAATATTATCGCGAATTTTTAAGTTAAGTCTAGAGTATTGATGAATTAGTGTATTTACCATCAGGAGTGTCATTCCTTTAGTTGATTGGAGTCAAAGAACAGCCATTTTTATACCATTAAAAAGAATGTTAAGTGTGAAATTTCATGTTGCTCATAATAACAACTTTTTGACTTATCGTGCTCATATGATTCTAACTACATAGGTACATACGCGCGCGCACGGACTGACGGACATGCTTTCTAAGGAAAATAGACAAAACCCGTTCTTAGGCTTTTGGAAAGTGTAGATCCGATAAAATTACGAATTTAATGAATTATTGGATTAGTATAATCATTTCTCCTTTTTTCGTGGGGTGAGCCCAAATGCAAATGTTTTCCCTTGGACTGTCAATATACGAAGGCAGTGGGAGACTGGAGTGCGAATATAGTTTGAGTCTTCTCTCATGGGAATTTTTCAATTTGAAGAACCAACCTTCTGTTCACACATCAAATGGATATTCTGTGTCTCGTTGAGCTTAAGGGCTGAGTATAGTGTGGCATAATGTATTGGTTACACCTAGAGTTTTCCTCATCGATTAGCTCATCGAGGTGTATTATGTCAATTGTTTTAAGCGGCAGAGAAAATCACAATTTCTCGTCTGAGTTTTCCTTGGTATAATTTAACTAGGTTTAGGTTTTACAAGATTAACAGAGAAGCCCCATAGGAGGTCTGGCCTTGAGATAATGTTATTATAAATGTGATGGTCAAGGCTGATTGTCTTAAATTCATGCAGAATACATTCAGGTGGTCTCAGAAAAATAAGTTGAAACTTATTGATAGTAACTTTACGAACGTTAATGAAAATATAATAATTCAAATATTATTTTTAGATTTTACCTTCATTATTATTTGCCCTACCAATTTTCCTTGGATGGTTGCTGTCCAAACACCCCCGGTAATGATGAGGGAACATTTTTCGGGTATTGCGGTCTTCGGTTAACGTTTCGCGGTTTCGAATCCCACGTTAGTCTCGGAATTTATCCTGTGGTGGTGCTAAGTGATGATGACATTACGTTATTACCTCAGCCATTGGTGCTCCTGAAATGATCCTGTCACGAATACTTTGAAATCTGTGGAGTGCTTCTATTTTTTCGCCCATGTTTGACAGACAGTTCTTCAATATTTTTTATTTCATTAGTATCTTCATATCCAATGTTTTAGTGAAGTGCGTATTTCTTTAATATTTACCTCCCGGGATCTTTGCGTAGTTTCTCACTCATATATAACATTTTCACCCATTTTCTTTGAGATAAAATCAGATTTGCGTTAGACCTACGTTTAGAATGCTTTATACCGATGCAGAAGTTTTGTATTCAATCTTCTCTCGACTTTAACGCCAAGCGCCTCTGGTCATTCCTAGGGAGTGGTAAATATTCAATTGGGACTATTGATTTCCCAGCATGTATAAACCGATAACTTCCCAGACCGTGTGCTTACGTGATTGCTTACAAGGGAAATGCATGCGCGAGCGCTGATATTTTACATGTCCTAATTCCTGTCGAGCGTGGCGCATAGTAGGTGATATATTTTCTCTCTCTCTCTCTACTAGTGCTGTGAGCACGTAAAAACAATAGTTCTGAAGAACTGCTCCCCACAAAGGCAGGCTTGAAATATTTGTCGTTCATTTGTACGGAGCTAATCTGGGTCACACCACTGCATTTTGTACCCATTTTCCTGCTTCTTTCTGTGCAGCTGCCTATGATATGAAGCTTGCGTTATTGATGTTTAGCGTTGTGCATTCAGTGCTTATCAAAGAATCTTAAAACTCAGTATATCGGATAGAACCATTCATTCAATTGACTTGATTTTTTTTATGTATATGTGTGTTTATATATATTCCGGAAAAACTTGTGTGTACTCTTTTCTTGTGCAATTTTAATGCGATATTCAGCGCCTAAAAATGACTTGTTAGCTGCTAAAATTGAGGCCAGAAAATTCTCGAAGGTGCGCATAGCATCATCATTGATGTTGCTCCTATCACTTTTTTAGTCCAACGAAGTGTAATTCATCCGTCACTCTGTGGCGTTAATAATTACCATTTCAAACTGCTGGTCTTTTCTCCGAGGAATATTCTGTTTCTCACATTCGACCCTGTAATGTGTATTCCCCGAGCACATGAATTAATCCATCTGCCACTGACAAGGATTAGTATTTTGAAAGTTTTATTTACCCTGCTTAGGAGTAAAACGAGTTTCTTAACTACGCATGGCATACAGAACAGTGTGGTACCCGTAGGATTTCATTAATTTATTACTTTAAAATTTTAGTAGACCTTAGAAATTTCACGCAACAATTTATTCCTTTTCATCGGTATCTGTACACGTACGCTTAGCAAGCAACTTGTTTTAATTAAATGCTAGGTAGTTTCTTTAACAAAATACTCTGGCGAATTTGACGAGACGAATAATAAATAATTATATTAGCTGGTTGGCATTTATCATTTTTAACTCCTGACCTGAATCTCCAGCCTACGCTAAAATTTTGACAAGTGGCGCCTCGAAAGTAACGATGGGTTCGTTGGCCCTCATATGTGGTTCAGTCACGTTCGACTGCAGTGGCGCCGCTGCTGGCAATATATGCAGGCGTACAAATGTTATCCTTCTCATAGGAGGGCTTCGGCCTTTCATCTGGAAGTGAGTTTGAATAATTGACGAGTGTTACTATTGAGTCTCCAAAAGGCAGCATAGCATTTATAATGTACTTGAGTGGTGCTACCAGTACTAGCAATACTAGCTGTTGTCGTTGTTGGTACGGGAATATTTGGAGTATTTTGGTTATTACAATGCGGTACCATATTAGAAGTGTGTGTTAAAATACTCATATGCAGTGTATCTGCACGAAGATTATTTCGGGAAAGTAAACATCAATTTCTGCGGTATTTAAATTTCTATGATATTTTGGCCCATTCCCTAGACTCTTGTAAATGTTTGAAACTCCATATAATTGGGGTGTTTTTTTCAATGTTTTCATCATTTTCGTTGCCTAATTTCAGAGTATATTGATGATTTTCTGCTTGCTGTGTCATAGCAGCAGGTATTGCTTTTCTTCGCGCGTAAACATTCTGTTTTCCCGTGGCGAGCACCGTGATGTTGAAGCCATTCGCCTGCAGCTGCCATGCTTAAGTGAGATGCGGCTGATGAGTGGAAATTTTCAGTATATTTTGATGCCTCATATTCGCCAGCGCTGTCCAAATCGTAGTCTCATCTGCGGCTTTTCATCTTAAACTCTTATTGCAAAATAGTAAAATATTTAATGTGTGTTTATATTGATTTATTGATCCTTGACGTTTTCCTCAAAGCCTCAATCGAGGCATTTTTTTAGTCTTGTGGACATGTGCTCTTAAGTTGTTTTAACTGCCCGATAACGATATTAGTGTTTATCCTGCAATTAGTAAGCGTCTTTCATTTTAGTCGAAGTACTGTTGATTTGAGAGTTTTGCTATCGTTGAATGCTTAAATGATGTACTCAACAATCATCTTTTTTGTGTGGGTAATATTCAACTTAAGAACGATATAATCGGTTTGAAATGTGTGCTTGGTCATTTTATTAATGTATTTGGGTATATAAGTGTTTATATCCAATGGAAAGCATACATTTTGAATCGCGGGAGTAGACATTGATTGATAATAGATATCCTTGGACCTACGAAAACTCCATTCGGAGAAAAATTTTAGAAATATCTCTTTTTTTCAAATGCCTAAGTCTCTTATAAATTCGAACATTGAGTGTGCTAGTTTCCGCATGGATATGTCATTGATGTATTTTTAATATTATTTTAATTTTGCTGCGTTCGCGATGTAATAATCTAAAAGAAATAACTCTTTGTTTTTAATATTTGGTGTGAAAGAAAGTAATATATCTTTTCTTTTTAAATGTGCCGGTCGCTTAAGTTTTACGAGTAGGTTACTTCATGTAGTCAACTCTTAGCCTTTGCTCATATTCTCGGTATGCCAAAATTCTTATTTGGAAGATGGAGGTTGAACTTTCGTTTGTTTAATTATCACGGTTATTTCATGGATTTCAATCCCACAAGCCAGTATTTTTGAGTGGTTGATGAATGCTGGAAAATGAAGTTTAAGACACGTCTGCGTTTGTGGTAACTGAGAACAAGGCAGAAAATGCCTCCTCTAATAACTACTACTACCAATGTTTTGTTGCATATGAATCACTTTAGTTATTCGTCATCCGGTGTATCTCGTCATTCAAGAATGCTATTAAAGTTCAATGGACGTTGATCACCAGGGGGCATTGTGTTGTTTTGCCTTGATCATTGGTATTTTGTAACTAAATTTACATGACTGATCATGCATCCAGCTTTGAAAGTATTGAAGAAGAATTGCTGGGATATGGAAAATGATTTTTCTATTTTTGGCGTGCGTTAAATTGACTACTTGTCAGTAATCAGTAATAAAATTATAATCGTTATCTTAACCGTACTCATGGTGCTATACACTCATTAATGCTTATTTATGCTCGACTCAGATTCTTAAGCAAGTTTCACCTCTGTAATGACAAAACACGCTGTTGTATTCGAAAAGAAACGCTGAATATTTTGATGCAGTAATATAGTGGGAAGCTGTACTTTGCAAAAGCACAATGAAGGTTGGAATAGTTAATCTTTGGATGATGGCATACTTCATTTCCAAAACTTCCGACTTGATGATTACGGCAGGAGCTGAAATAACTAGTGACACTGGCCCTGTCAAAAGCTCTCATGGCAGTTTGCAGGGTGAAATTTAGACACCTAATTGATCCCTAATCATTGGCCTGTTACATGCATGGCTTGATTTATCAGCTGATCGCTTTTGCTATAGATTATTTGATTTTGATGGAATCAGTATTTCACGACTAATCGAACCCATGAAATAATAACTGTCCTTCCGATTTCTCCCACGGATGCTGTGACTGTTTTCCAAATTTGTAAAAGATAGGTCCATTCCATGGAGGTTAATCGTCTTTACATTCATTTCTTACCTGTTTTATCCGTTTTGCGACAACCTCGTGTGCGTGAAGTTCGTCACTGAACAGCCCAATTTTCTTGAGAGTGACATCGTTTTACGTAAATTGGACATTCGCCTCATTCACTAAGTCGGATTAATCATTAGTTCCATCTGAACTCATTAGAAAAAGACGGGGGTTGCGTTGCGAGAGGTCAAACATTCCACGGATTGCAGTTGCATGGACTTCTTTGTGAGCGCCGTCATCTCGTAAATCAAATAACATTGCAAGTGTGCCCGAAACCTACCAGATGGTGAAGAGTCTCGAGAACCGATGGAAGAGCATTTCACGGGCATTGGAAGCACATCGTTAAGGAGAATCGGGTCGGATCTGCATGTACCGCAGTTGGAGCACCACTGCACCAGGCCGTCCGAGATGCAGACGAAACGCGGAAGAAACCTTTTCGCCTCGAGGGTAGATGTATGTCACATTCATCAGGAGTACGCCGCGAGTGCGCTTTTTGCTCGAATCCTGTCACCATATACTATTCGGGAGAAAGTTTCATGAATGCGGATTCCATTTCGGCCATTTCTCTGGACAAAGAAAATTCGCATGTCTCGGAAGCGTAAATTCCTGGAGCTGAGGGGAAACCAGAGTGTGTTTCGAGGAATGGAGAGCGCAACGCCCGGTCCGCTTGTCAGGTGGCCGAAGGAGCAGATCTAATGCGGGATGTTCTCATTGTAGTGGGCACTGCACCTCGGCGGGAGGGAGAGTGCGCCATTTGGAAAAGGAAGAATCGTGCATCCTGTGACGTTCGTGCTTCGCGGGGGGATTTCGTTTCCTCGCGAGATGTTGGGTTTCCCTGTCAGCCGGAACGTTTTTAAAAGAGAATGATTTATTCAAATCTACGTTCCAGCTTTCCCCAATCACGTGGGAGTCATACGTTGTCGTTCACTCGCTCCCGCGCGAGCGATCCGGTGTGGTGGCGGTGATCTTGTGGGTGGTCGAGATTCGAGGAATGGATGGCCGGAAGCTAATTTCTCCTCCCACTCCTGCTCACGGTTTTTTTTCTCTCTCCCCCCTCGCCGCTTTTCAGAGGGATCCGTCAAAGTTGAATGCATTCCTTTTCGAGCTACTCTTTTTATTTTCCTTCGAAAGTTGCTCGTTTAAGACGAGTCGTTCGAGGGAAAAGGAGGGCGGTCGAATTAGTTGCTTTCGTAATTTGCGGCACCTGCAGTTAGTTGTGTCTGGTCTTCGTTGTGACTTTTCCTGGCAATGATTCCTATTAGAATGGCCCCCGCAGCATTGACGACTCCCCTTCGTTTTCCTCCATCGGATTGAGTGTCAGAGAATCGGCATTAGTTCCTTCATCGCTGAAACTTATTTTCGCATCGTAATTTGTGATCGAGGGTTAATACAAAATTTTCTTTTGTTTACTGTGGGAGGATAAGTCTAAGGATAAGGAGGATAAACCTTTCGCAGTAATTAGCGTGGTCTAAAAATTGCTCGATATTTTATGGAAAATTCAATGGAATAATAGCGTATTTTTGCTTGCATTATATATAATAGGGGAATTATAAAAAAAATGTTAACTTCATTCTTCTTTTTGCCCTTTGCTTTCGATGCATCTGGATTTGTGCTCGTTTTCAGCTTCTTTTAGTTTTTTTTATGATGATTGTACTTTAAATTACCGCGTGACCTATAATCAGTAGGTCTAGAAAAAAAATGTCTGCTGAAAATTGCTCTTACCTGCAGGGTGTGTTCGTGCTTTCTTTTATCGTAAGTAGAGTCTTAAATCCATTGAATCCTCCCAATGACCATTCCTCCGCTTTCGCCATAGGGATAACAATCCTTCCTAAACATTAATTTTTCACCGTGTTGTGTCTGTTTAGTGGGAAGTATTTATGTATGTTTATTTTAAACAACCACAAAAGTTCGAATGTCACAGTTTTTGTTCACCCGAGGAGTTTAATCGATTAGGTTACGTGATTAATACTATTTTTCAACAAAGTTAACATATTACTTAGTTGAATTCATGCCCAAATAGTTTTTTTAATCTTTTTACTTTTTCCGGACCATCATTATAAACAAAAAATCTTCGTCGATGGAGTTACGAAGACAATTAGCCAGTGGGAAGATAGTATATTATTATTTTTGGCATTATTTCTATTTTCGAATCAATTAGTCGATGTTGTTGAATTCTCTTTTTTCTTCTTTTCCGGTTTAGGTATTTGGGTATAACCGGAAAAGAGATCTTTTTGTGGTGTTAAATTATGTCCTTAGCCCCTGCAGGCGGTGGCTCGCTATTATCATTTGATGAAATATTTATCGACATTTTGAATTATGTTTTGGATGGAACAATCTCAGAGCTTTCGTATTTGGACCTACATTTTCGTTATATCAATGCAATTGGGTCTCGTTATCTAACTTTTCTTGTGGTGCGTTTAGTCAAGTGGCTTTTACAGCTGTAGCAGTCTTATAGTAAATATTGATCTGCTCCTCGAGCTCCAATAGCCTTGTACGAGATTAGACAACACTCCAAACGTTGAAGTTGAAAACATTTTCATACTAAACATCCTGGTTTAGGACAAGGTTTTCATTCATTTGCTACATAACACGCCATTCGAATTTCTCGCGTACAGATTGTTTGTTCTTAACTTTTTTATTCTTCCAATTTTTCTAGTTTCTCGTTCAGTATTCACAGGCTGTTTAAATCTGTGTACTTCGGCCGAGATGTTATGCATGTGACTTGTGTAGGTAACAGCCAATCGCATTGCGTTTTAGGCGGTCTTTTGCTTCGCGGCGGAAGTCTCGCCAAGCTCATGGGATTCTCCGCAATAGTTTCTCGACCGCTTGGTGCAGTGAATCAGCAAAAAGGCCACCGATGTCGCCTCATTTCCCCATCCCTCCTCCTCCACCTTCATGATTTTCCTCTTCTTGTGTCCAAGCAGCCGTCTTCCCAGTTTCTCGCCTGCCCCCCTTGGAATTGAGTGGGCAGAGAGGACATTTTCGTCTCACTTCTTATGCGTCCGCTCCTCATGCGCGAGGGAAGACCTCGGGGAGTTTCGATTCTCGGCGAATGAGAGCGCTCCGCCTCCGGTTCGGTAGTGGCGACGACACTCGCCTGCGTCGTGATTTGTGGCGTCAAAACAGCGGTTATTTTGACGTCTTCCTGGATCCCCGAGTGTGTTGATCCGTTTATCCCGTCCCCTCGGCTGTGGACTCGTTGAGGCGTACGTGCGATAGTTAACGCATGCATGCGTTTATTGGCCAAGCCATTTATACGGCTTCTGTGGGCATGCTTTCATTTTTATGGCATTCTAGGTGGCTGTAGTAGCAATCACACTCGAACCTTTGATGAGGACATTCTACCGATACACCCGTTTTATTTGCACTTCGAGCACCTAGACCAGACATATCATTAGCGGAGCATAGGTTTCGATTGTTTTAAACAATATGGAAGAGGTAAATAAAACAATTGGTAAAAAAAATGTTTATGCGAATGTGTAAAATATCGTCGAATTAGGGTTTTATTCACGCCTATGTTTCTCCAGTAATTACTTCCCACTTTAATCACTTGAACAAAGGATGAGACGAATGGACTGTAATAAGAAGATACAAATGGGAAACAGAAAACGTTATATCTTACATTAGTACTGCATTTTATTATATTAATGTATTGCTTGAAATATAATGATCTTAGTTCGTTTCGTAATGTATTGGTTTCTTTATCTTACTTCATTAAATGGGTGTTTTCGCTGGCGGGAGCTTCGTCATTGTACAGGATCTGCCCATTAAATAATTACAAAGTTATATAAATATCACGTTTGTTAATTTTTTGGATATTGTAAAAATCGGTTTCATTTGAATGAGTGATATCATTTGACCTTTGGTTTTGCTTGTCTGACTACGCCTTGCAATCAGAAATTTCACTTCTTTTTTAATTAGGGAAAATCTTTGTTGTCTGTGTTATTTTTCTAAGCACTTCGGGCTGCAGATTTAATTGACACCTCTTGCATTTGCTCAGAAACGTTACTCGTACTAGTGAACTTTTAGTTTTCTCCTTATTTTAGCTCCCTTTTCACACACATGTTGAAAATATACACTGTCGTCTAGTTTGTTCGACCTAGCTTTAACAGGCAAAGCCATTTTTCTGTAGGAAGTATATAGTCAGAAGTATATCAGCACGATTTTACCTAATTTTCTGCGAACATTGATGCAGAATCTTTTTGGAACTTTATTTTCATTAAATTTGTTCTGCATGATTACCAATGTAAGTACTTATGCTCACACATTCTGGAGTGTACGGTGTGAGGGCTTGAACGCCAAAGGAGTTTATACGTTACATTATACCACATCCAACCACTCAAAAGGGATAGGAATAGAGTTCACGTGGTACTTATTTCTACGCTTTGTGAATTTCAGCGTAAGGGTGGCGGTTCCTGTGCATAGGCTGCGGTTTCCCAGGTAGTTTTGGCACCTTTTATGAAAATTACTCAGCTGGAGTAATCTGGGGTCATCAAGAGGCATAATCTGGATTTACACCTGGGACTCTCCCACCTGTAGCCGACCACTGTGCCCTCTAGGCGATCACACACACTGTTTTTATAAAGTGTAATAAAACGGCCGTCTACAGGTATTTATGTAAAGGATGACCGTGAATAAAACTTGCTAAATTTAATTTTAATTTCAAATGGCAATTCTCCTGAATCCGTGCTGGTTTTTTTTATTGTTCTCTTTTGAACAGTAGTTTTTATATCGCTATCCACCTCCACCAGTTCTCCTTTTGTAAATCTGGCTTGCTGACATCTTCGGATTCATATTCATCCAATGATATATTTGTTCACTATACAATTGCCGAATCTGTTTGACAGGGACATGAACTACGAGTCGAATTTAATTTCCGTCCAGAATCTGCCCGAATGAATCATATATGCTCGTGAATATTTAGGGTATTATTTTTTCGTTAGCGATTTAAAGTCGATCTTCACGGTTAGATGGCTTAAAAGAGAAAATTACTCTGTAGATGAAAATAACATTTGCCGTGAACTACGATCGTAACTCATTACAAATAAGCATTTAGCTGGCGTTTTCGTTGATTAATTGCTGTTATAAATGGTTGTTTATTCAAAATTAATGATCTTGATTGATTATTCCCATCTTAAAGCTTCCATTTTTGTTCATTTAAGCCTTGACTTGGGTCCGCTGTCGCTTTAGCTATTGTGATAGATAGGTAGACATTGTGAATAAGTATGTTTTCGTAATTTATCGACGTGAGGCCCTAAGGAGATTTATATTTTAATGCGAATTCTTGAAGGAACTCCACCTCAGAGGTCAGCTAGTTTTCATTTTAATTTTCCTAAATTTTTATAGCGTCTTTAGCGTAGGGTGTGTCCCACGTGCCGTCCGACCATAGAAAGTCCCATTTCCCCGAAAATAAATTGGGAAAAACTTCCCTTCCTCTCCGTCTCCTTGGTTTCCTGTCCATTTCCCCAAAAATCTCACTTTCTTCCCCAATTTATTTATACCATCCCGGTATATCTGGTATATCGTGGGCGCGTCGGATGTGGGCGTTGGGATCAGTTTGGCTCACGAGAAAACGCACGGTCCTTCTCATCCGCGTCTGAATTTTTCATATTGCGCATTCCAACTTCCCTTCCCCCATCCACCTCCAGAAATCCTCCTCGTGCCACACCCCTCCTCCCCATTTGGCCTCCCCGACCACCTGCTCTCCTCCGTTCCTTTCCTGCAATCGAAGGGAGGGAGTCTGAGATATCTCACTCCATGCGTTCGCAACCCGCAAGCAGAGGTTCACAAAAAGTTCGTGAACCTCCCCTCCTTCGTCCGGTTTTGTGGCCAGTGTTATGGTCGTAACTTCAGAAATGTTTATTACTGAGCATTAATTGGCATTTAAGACTTTTGTAATGTCGTGATTGCGTAAGTTTTTCACTATATGAATTGAACTTTTGTCATCAGCACTATATTTTCGTTATTGATTTCGTCTCTATACTTAAGTTCGGAATTTTTTTTCACAACGGCGTTGCTACTGTGGCAATCATTCAACCCGGTGGAAATTACATCCTAAATTATTTATAGGTGGTGATTATGGGTTGCGTGCTGCTACTCATGGGGAAAGCATGGTGGCAAGAACATAGTAATTTCTATTTTCTCAATTATTTTTCTTATTTCTCGCTTTACTCGACATTATTCCCACTCGAGTCTTTGTGAAATGAACTCCTGCTTTGATTTCCATTATGTGTGATAAGATTGAGTGTTTTTTTCTCTTTGGCTACAAGTACTCCTCTAATTTTCGGCTCCAATAATCTGCGTCGGTCTTTTAAGTGTGTTAGCCTTATTTAAGTCTATGTAGATTTCATATGTGGAGTAAGGGAACTAGCAAGAGATAGGAAAGAATGGAGGGCTCCAGTCTACCAATCTTAGGATTTAAAGACTATGATGTTGATGAGATATCATCCTGTTCACATCCCCTGCACCATGATAAACGCCGCTTGCATACCTTTATTTAACTTACACCTGAAAATTTGAAAAGTTAAAGTCTTAGTATGGAAAACGGCTGTATCTTTTAATTTGAAAATTATATTTCTTCAATATAATCCTACAATTATTCCCAATTAAAAATTTATTTGACAAATTTCCAAAAACAATTTCGCGAATTTCGGGTACGATTAAAGTAATAGAAAGTGATATCCTGAAAAAAATTTCCATTAGCTGCAGTGAATTTAAAGAATATCAGGCGGATCTTTTTAAATAATAGACTTGGAATAATGTATTAGGGTAGCACGAGAGCTTGAAAAATGAATGTCGACGTGCAGATACTTCCGTCTGATCGGAAAGCTGTTAAGTTAACGTTTCGAGTGACGAAAACTCTATTTATTGCCTGCTCTGTTTGCATCAGAAAATCTTATCTTAAGAAAGTTTTGAATTTTCGTTGCATGAAGAATGTAAATATCTGAGTGATGTGATAATTAACTCAATTAAGGTTTTTCTTAATTTTCAATAACAATGTTCTCGTTTTTCCAGCATTCATGTGCTGAATTATTTTGCTATTTCAAGTGTTGAAATATGTATTCCATTGGCGCACCTAGTTGGGCTATTATGAATAAAATATCATGTTATGTGTTGGAGAATTTTGCTTGTATTAGTGAGGTAAACTATTTGTCCCATTTTGCCTGTATATCTTAATTTGTAGAGATTTGTATCAGAAAAGTTAATTTTTTTAGCCGTGATTAAACGCATTTTTTCAATCTAGCATTATAACCCATCGGGGTAGTGAGGACATTAAGCTGATACAAAATTACAATGCATCGCGCTAATTAGTTTCCGTAAAAAAATTTTCGTTGCCGTCTCACTGATTTCTCCTACTTTTATTCTCACGAACGAGTTGGTCAAAAAATCGCGTCTTCTCCTGTCACTTCATCGCAGAATTTCAATCCTCGTTTCCTTGCCACAATGACTCGTTAGAGAGCGTCGTGATTTCCCTCTCTCGCTTCCGCCAAAGGTCAACGTTTATTCCAAGAGTTTCTTGTTACGCGTCCCCCTCACGCTATTTGTGTTTGGCGTAACGCCAAGAGGTTTGAGTCTACCCAGGGATAGTTTTTGTGTAGGTTTATCTTCATAATCATGCATTTCTTGACTGATCCAGTGACGATGTCCTCTTTTAAAGAGATTCATTTGAGAGTACGTTAGGAAGAAGGAATAGTACGGTTCTCGACATTTCTGTGATAGCAGTTGATCTTTTAGACGAGGAACTGCATGTTTTTAAGCGCCAACTTATAAATTTCTTCTGTTCGATATTCGTCGGGAGAGGACTATCGAGAAATAATCGAAAAATTGGTAATAGGCTATGACAATTGTTTGAAGATCAGCGGTAGTTAAGTGCAAAATTGAGTAAATATATGTGTTACACAAAATGAAAAAACATCACCTGAAGATCATTTGCGTGGTTTTTATTTCGAAACTTTCTGGATGTCGCTCGTAGCTTCGCTCGTAGCTCCCTAGTTTTATGAAACATCCTGTAAACAAAAAAATTAAGTTTAGTCGCAATTAAGTTATAATTATAGGCAAGTGTATACTTTTAATTGCTTATAATGGTTGTCTAAAGATGCTCAATGGAAAATATTTTGTTAATTTAACGCTCAAGTGAATTAGCAGCTAAATTTATTCATCTGTAGCGTCTTAGGATCATAGGAATCTGTTTCATACAAGTTTTTAACTGTCGCTTTGTTTATGTCCTTGGGGGAATTAGGATGTGTTTATAGTAAAATAACGAAGTTCGATTTCGTTTTAGATTTTTTGTTCGGTAAATTTAGCTTGGCGAAGTTTTTATTGACGTAATTCCACCTATCTACATTGCTCTATGACAATATATGAAAATAACCTGGGGTCTGTGTGTGTCTGTAATATGCAAACACTAGCACACCGGCTGAGAAGAAATTTGGAATGGGCATGGATGGGAGTCTGTCTTAAGACTTAGACAAATAAAATGATTGTATCTTGTGTATCTAAATGTATTTTTAACCCTAAAATAATTTGGATAATTTCTCCCATACTTCAGTAAGACTATTATGTAACAATAGTGAATCAATGGTAAAAACATCAATTAAAACAATGAAATTATTGAATTAAATTTTTTAACCTGTTTTATACTTACGATTAATCGACTGTGAACGTGGAAAAGCACATATTTAGTTAATACGGGCGATCGTAGAAGCCAGCCTTGAGACTGACAGAACGCACGCGGGATCATGAAGCTTGAAGGTCTAAAGTCTTTTGCACTTACCTTGAGGTCTCTCTTTACGTGCTAGCCTACCTCTCCGGAACCGTTTTGTAGTTTGTATGAAAAATCTGGATCAACGACTTCCTCCTTAGCCCGTTTAAATTTAATATTGCACAAATTACGATAACAGCAGAAATTAAAGATGTGATGATACCAACCTATCAATTTCTGTATTGTAGACTGGTGGTTATCTATTGTTGCAGACTTTATGGTGGCAACATTTTAGCAAGTGATATGATAAGTTAATTGCATTGGTAGCAACGAGAAATTCCAGTTTTTTATCCCCGGGAATTCGACATTTTTCAGTGGTAAAAATTAACATTACACTAAAGGTTTGATATTTCTTACTATTAACACCCTACGTAACGTCTTTAAATGTAAATTATAAATAATTATTTTTTTAACCACCAAGAATAATCTAAGATGATGGTAATTATTTCGGAAATACATTAGAAATGCCAAAGCCGCCTTCAAGACATGTTACTGTAAAACTTAGCAAAATGGTTGACCTATAATTTTTCTTTACTATGAATAGAAAATAATGCTTACCAAGGTTACGACTTCATTATTATTTCTTCCTTCGATAAAAGGTTGTTTTAATAATTATTTTAGTTTAATACTCTGACCAGTATTTCTTTTATTCAAAGAATGGTGTTGTAGTTTCTGTTGATTGAGAATAAAATTATGATCGTGCTCAAGTAAATGAAGTTCAATAAACACACATTTAAGTGGATATTTCAAAGTTAAACTTTCGATTGTTTTATTTCTAGGGTGATTGTTCAATTTGTTTGTATTTGCAGAAACTACTCATAGTTAATCGTTTTTCTTACGATAAGTTGACCACTTTTCCTTAACTCTGCTTTGTGAGAACGTGAACGAATTATCCATTTTGTTTTCTCCGGGCTAAGGGCAATGAGTCTAATTTTGAAGGCAGCCGGTCCTTGCCGCCGGCGGGGAAGACTCCTTAGTGACCGAATTATCGGGCCAGCAACAATCACACCGACTCAAAGAACAAAATAATTTATCCATCTCTTCCCCGCTCCCCAAACGACCCTCGCCTTCTAAGAGGGGGAGAAACGGGGAGACGGAGAAAGAGGTCTCTAATTTTGAAGCTCACGCCTTTTTTCTCCCCTTTCTTCTCATTCTCTCTCTACCCCTTTCCCTTCGCGACGTGTGTATCCCTCCTCCTTGTTCGTCGCTACAGAGTTTTCCCCTTCACCTCGTCCAACTCCACTCTAAAGTTCCCCTATAGGCTCCTTCCGCAGTCTCTCCCCCCGCCCAGCCTACTCCCCTCCTCCGCGAACGCTTTCTCATTCGCCTCCCTCCTGCAGTGCTGTACGCTGCTGCGTCTCAACTCCCACCCGGCCTCCTCCATCCCTCCTCCCCTCACAACCTCTAAATCCCCC
>LYUA01000828.1:111104-126890 GCA_002093875.1 Calopteryx splendens
ATTCTCGCGGCTGCCGCTAGAGGTACTGTCTGTCGTACAGTGCTGCCATCTCTATCGCGCATTGACAAAGAGTGCCCTCTCATTTTAAAACAAACTGCATGTTTATATCTGTTTCCAGTACGGAGAAAGAAAATTGGAGGCCTTGCAACTGGAATGCACCTCGGACCTCTATTGAAAACATAACATTAAGACAAAAATTTATAATAAGGTGTTAACTGATACGAACCTATTATACTTCCTCGATGAAGACAAGCAGTAATGAATCAACAACTTCGTTTCCCAAATTTTCCACAGGTAATGGTTACTGCCAAGAAAAATCATCAGGAATATTATCAATTTTCTCGTATTAATTGCCTTCAGAATTCTCTGCACACATTTTCTTTATACGTAATGATTTCAGGGAAAGTAAATCAAATTGGCTGTGCATTTCCTCCTATAATTAATAATTATTGCTTTACAATGCTTTCGTTTTTTGCTACACTCAGCAATAATTTTACCTACATCGAAATATCTTCTACCTCAATCGCCATTGTCTTACTTTTCTTGAAAACAAGTCCCTATTCAGTCGCTAGGTCAAAAAGTCCTGCGTGTTCGTGTTAGATACTCGTATACAGTTTTGATTGATTTTTGATTATTTATCCTGGCGTATTTATTAAAATCGGCCCCTATGAATTTTTGGGCATTTGTAAGTGCAGGATTTACGAGCATTTGTTTGAAAAAAATTTGAGGAAAAAATTGTTTTTTATAATTTCGGTAGCGTCTATTTGCAAAAATTCTACCAACTGCTATCCACTGCTGTCAAACGAACCAAAATATGCACCAAACGATTAGTTTTTGGAATATCTATGGTTGAAATTTACATAAAGAGTTGTAAGTACAATTTTTAGATTACTTTCTATTACAACTTTTTAAGTTTTACCCGACAAATTCGGTAAACTAATAAAGTGACCACCAGTGGTACTTCCGGTAGTCAAGGTTTGACTAGAGTTGGATTGGTTCTTCTACTATCAATAAAAGTGTGATATTTTTTGTAGCTCGGATTGGTATTATGCCCACTTAATCCACCTTAAAATATCATTCACAAACACACTCTGAGTGCAATAATTGGGAAAAACGATCAAATCGTTTTCAGCGTACCTCAACTTGTGTATTTCTGTTGAATTCCTGAGTTCATATTTTTTCGAGAATAGATTACTAACCCCTGCACTGTATTTGGTGAGAGTAAAATGGCTTCAGAAATATGTAGATATCTACTTGTAGTTTAAGTAAGTAATAAGTTTGGGTATTTGTGGGCCTTCGTTGTGGTACTAGTGAAGTACGTATCGTGTATCCAACCTTACTAAATGCTATATTTCTCAAACCAAACGCAGTATAAGTCTTATTTGAATTTATATTTGTCTTATTAGCATTTAAAAACATAGCTGAGTTCATAATTAATCCTTAAATTACTAATGGAGAATCGTATGCGGGTAGGTACATACACATGTACACTGTCCTAAAACCAGTTAAACCTCGAATAATATGCTAAACCCTGTGAAATCTCCGCCCTTTCCTTCCAAGGTTATGTATCTCTGTTTGCATAATACCATTAATGCAGGTTCCACTTTATGAAAGGTAACAAATGGGAAAAATGTCACATTCATGCATACGATAATTTTCCGCCACGCTTGCGCGACTGTTTTATCCTATGGGGCTGGCAACCGGCCGTGCGTACATGCTTGCAGGGTTGTTTGGATTCACATCGGTGAGCATTAGCGAGCAAGTCCCAGCTTTCATTTGGATGAAAACGAAGTTCATTCATTCGTAATTAGATTGCTGTAGTTGTTGTTGCTGATTGACCAAACCTTTTTAACGAAACACCAGTGCACATTTTAGGTAGCACCTATCCATATATTGAGGGTGAAATAATAATTCTTGTTTTGGACCCTAACACCCGTGACTGCCCGCAAATATTTCTAATAGTCTACTTAAATTTATTAAACGTGCTGCAAAATTTGTTGGCATTGTTTAGGTGGATTATTTTTAATATCATTGAGACTTTTCTTTTGCCTCATGAAAACATCCCAGTTGTTTGAAATACATCCTTAATTACTTCGAAAACTACTTTTTAATTTTCAACTGACGTGTCGATGCAAATTGAGCACGCCAATAGCGTTTCCATGAGGATTATATTCTCCATTGATGTATTTACTTGCACTACTAAAGGCGCCTGGTCGCCTTAATATCATATGAACTTACTGCACGTATTAATATTTTTTATTCTAAACTCGTATCTTTTACTCGAAAACAGATCTGGACCGGCGACTATCCAAATATCTCAACGGGATCCTCGAGGGGGGGGGGATAATTCATCGCCGGAGAGTGTGTGATTGAATGTGATAAAGAGTGACTAGGGGATGGAGCTGGAGGTGTGCGTTTGTGGTGGTCTAGCGGGAGCCGAGAGGGGCTCCATCCCCCTCAAGGCGGCATCTCTAATGCCCACCACCGCCTCGCGGCTCAGGTCGACCAACCTGCCCATTCGGAAAACCGATGGCACAAGTTACGGGAGGGTCTCGGGAACTCAGAGGGGGTGGATTACAGCCTCTCAGCGTCTACTGCCATTCGTCACTCTGATCCTACTGCCAATGGTCCTCTACTTTGCAATAACTTGTCGCTTCCAAGGTGGCACACTTTCCATACTTTGCCACCGGTGAGTAGACCCAGAAAAACGAGTGATATTTCAGGATGTTTCTGTTTCACTGTTATTTTATTCTTTGCCAGGGTGTCATGGCGTGCTGACTGCTTCATTGCCATCAGTTCTTCATGTGAGTTTTTTTCCACATGTTTAACTGCTTGCTACTGATGAACAAATCCTTTTCTTATTTTTGTCTCACAGCAGGTGTTCTCCCCTGTCCTTGGAAGCCGTCAGTTAGATGTTTTAGGCTATTGAAACTTGAATCATTAATGCATTTTACAATTGCCCTCTTATTTCAGCTCTTGGTTACATTGCAATAATTTTTGTATTTTAATCTTCTCAGATGTTGGCGCTGTAAAATATTTTTATCACATAGAGGTTTATGTCATTTGATTAGTGTGCATTAAAGATATTCTATGAACAATCTTATGATTGTGAATGTTGACAGAAGAAGAACATACAGGAAAAGGAGTAACGTCATGGTGACTTCAGTGTATTGTTGCACCTATAAGAGCTCATTTCAGAAAAATTGCATCAAGCCAAAAAAAAACATTTATTTGATTAGAATTGATGATGGTAGTTAGATGACCAAAATGGAATCCCTTTTACATAAATTATATTAAGCTGGTAGGACGTAAGGCACAAGGAAAGTGCAATTTTTCCAGCTAGATTAAATCTCTTGATTTAAAGATCACATTCTAAAGGGAATCTATAGTTTAAGATGTCAGTAGTGAAGGATTTGCAGTAAATTTTATTGTTAAATAGTTTTTCTAGTTTATATTGGTAGGTGTACTATGGTCCTCCTTATCACATAAAAATTACAGAAAATGTTTAAGGTAGGATCCTTCTGTTTGGCACATTTCTACTATTTTTATAAAAGTAATTATCGCAAGGTAAAACGTTGCCGGAGTTACCTTATGAACTTCTTGCAATATTGTTTTCAGCACATATAAGTTTTAAGGATTATTTGCATAAACTGTTCTTTAAGTATCCCCTTACAAAACACAGCGGAGGTGTTAGGTTCTGGGCATGCCCAGTTCCTTCAGTTTATGGACACTGTATATTATGTATGGAGCATGTATAAGATACGTATCTCATACACCTTTTGTTCATCACAATTTCGCTCAATCCACTGTGATAAACTGACCAGTTTCCCGAGAGACCAAATTAGTCACCGAATGATTTTGTAAGGTATCGTCTGTAAGTAGTGTCTGAAGTGCCCCTGTGTCTTGTGTCACATGCCTTGACTATTTCTATTCAACTCAATAAGGTGACATATTTCCGATTTATTCAGAATTCAGGTTTCAGGAAAACATTTGCTTGAATGATCTTTACATTCTGTCTACAAATTTTAATTTATTGCTCAAGATTAAACATGTTTTTTCCTGGAAAATTCATGTTAAGCATTAGAAAGTTCCACCTCAAATTAATTCCTCTTATTGTTGCCTCAGTGGTAATGTAATTGCATCAATTTCAATTGAATTAATTCATATGTTTGATAATGATGTTACACATGTTCTCATCACCATGAAAAATGTCATCGTGTCATTCCTGATACCATGTCGTGAATATGAGTGGGCAAATATGCTGATAACACCAGGAATGTATGGGGGTCAAAATTAGGCAAAACACTTTGTGTTTCCACATTAACTTCTTTATTTCACGACCAAGGTTTTGACTTAAAAAGATGACTTTGTTTCCACCAAGTAATCACAAATAAAGTTTTGATGAGCCCTTTCCACCAATTAACTCCTGAAATACCCAGTGTGTGAGGGGACCTGTAAATAAAAATATTTTAATTTAATCTCAGCCCCTGCAACTAAAGCACATCTTTGATGAAACAATCATGCAGAAAATGGCTCCATAGGACCACAGCAGCAATAACATAATGCCATGCCAATTTCTTATTTATTAGTTGGAGACATGCATTACTGAGTGCTCAAATAGTCAATGACATTGACTTTTTTTCACACATTACAGAATGACCATTCCATGCCGGGATTGGTGTACTATAATGCATGAAAAAAGGTCCATAGTCATCAGTCTGTAGGTTGATTTGAAGGGTGAGGGCTGAAGGGACTTCATTTGCTAATCAGTCAATCATCTGCACATGAGTTCATGTAAACAGTGGGGAGATCCAATTCCTTTTCTCATGCCACAATTTTTTACTAGATAATCTCATCCTCTAAAAATCACTTCTGGATTTTCTGCGTGTAGAGGCATTGTTCAGGACAGGCTTCTTGGTTCTTATATCTTACCATTGCCGTATAGACTATGCTCTGAATATAAACGCCACCATATGGAATAATGCTCCTCCACTGGTTTTAGAATTTGTCCATGACGTTTCCTGATATTGTCTTTTGAAGCAAATTTATTATTACACTTCAGGTGGTTATGTGGTGGTGGTATTTTTTTTTTAAGGATGTTGATCCCAAAGTGTGAAAATTATATTTTTTATTTCTTAGAGTTAAACATGTGCTGCAAAATTTTAGTGGAAGGTTCCAATATCCATCAGCATATTGGTATTCCACCATAGTTTTTGAGCCCATAAAACTAATCTACTGATTGCTATCATGTGTGGGCTTTTAAATGTTGCTTTATTGTATACTTATAAGAAAATTATTACTTAATGCATTCTAGGTTGCGATTATTGCTAATTTAATTAAGTATGTTTATTATCAATTAATACCTTGGTTTCAAAATTATAACATTTATGATCAGTGTTTAATGAGTGTCTCTTGAATTTAGGTTTGCTGAGACCAAAGATGCTAGTATTGTCGAGCGTGCTGTTGAACTTAATGGAGGACCAGAAGGGAAAGAGGAAAGTAAGGGATCATTTACTCCTCATGTCCAAATACCTGTACAGTTGGAAAAACCCCCAGTGAGTGAAAATGACACTGATAAGGTCAGTTCTGAGGGTGTTAAGGAATCTCCCCATACAAATCAGGGAAGTGTTGTGATAACTCAGATACTACCCGAGGTTAAAGAGAGTGAGCAGTTGACTCAAGTTGAAGATGTGGAATCTAGTTTACAAAAGGAAACTAATGCATATGTTGTTAGGGCTGAACCTAAAGTTGTGGATGTGAAAAGAGCAGATGTGAAATCGAGTGACAGTGAGTTTCATCTTAAAGTTGACTCAGAAGAAAATGTGACAAAAGAGGAAAAAAGTGTGCTAGATGTGATTCTCACAGACTCATTGCCACAGGACTCCGTGAAAAGTGAAAATAAAATCAAAGTTGAAGGGCACCCAGAGGAATCGGGTACAATGAAAGATGAAGCGAGTATGCGTGGAGAATATATTTCAACTGAATCTGCTAGTCCATCAGTTCCTGACACCGAGGCTGAATCACCTACGCCACCTCCTTCAGCATCCGCCAGTGAAGATATGCCTTCCTTTAGTGAGTGGACTCAAAAACGTCTTGAAGAGGCTGAAAGACGTAAAGGTAGGTTTTCCCTCGTACATTTATTGCCATACTTTTATTAATTTTTCATCCTCTGTAATTCATCTCATGAATTTCTTGGATTAGCATGTGTGCATTAATGTTCCTTGTACAGTAAGGATTGGATAAAGTGTAAATCGACCATTTTGTGTTTTGTTTTTCATGCTCTACTAGTTTATGATAGTATAATGATAGCATTACGTTTTCATGTGAATGATCTCTGTTTCTCAATACGTAATTGGTTAATCATAAATTTTGTAAATAGATTCATGGGAAAAGATTCATGATTTTTTGAAGTGATTTTCTGATGATTAGTGTTATGTACAATATTAACATCTCAGATTAATGTTTTTCAGAAATTATTATGCTACATTGGTTTATGTGAAAAATTCACAATGTAAAATTCATTCACCTGAACTGGGACTCAAACCCTGATACTTGTAACCACTTAAGCTACCCAAGAATTTCTAAGAGCATTAAAGAAACAAGAAACTTGGATTTTGAGGGTTCCGAGTTCAAGTGAATGATTTTTACTTTTTGAATTTCTTGCATATGTATGCACAGCAGCAGGTGACTCCATTTAAGTTATTGTCACAGCATTTCCAGCAGTTTCTTTTTTCTACATAGGTGTTCAAATGCAATTATAAATTCAGATATTTTGCCTGATATAATGTTTTATTGGTGCCCTCAAGTAACAACTTGGTTTCTGGAAAATCATCAATTCAAGGATGGAAAAAGTTTGGAAATTGGGCAATAAGGATGGTTGAAATCAGAAAAATTTTTATGAATATTTTTGTTGAGAGTGCCAGGGAGAAAGGGTTGGTGAAACTGGTGTGATCTTTAAAATTAATCAAGCTTCATTATGATGTTGTGATATTTAGAAAAAACGGTTCCATGAGATTTTCCTCAAACATACTTACTTATTTATTACCAAAATAATAGTAGTATATTGGTATGCAAATGAAGATTCTAGTAAAAGGATTTTGTTTTTATTTTGGCAATTTATTTTACATTGGAAATTATATATTTATGTTTAAGGGTGTGAGACTTAAATAACCCAAAGCACCTCACACCTAATGACTGATTCTTCAGCATGATATTATAGACTTTTTAGTTTCTTTGAATAAAAATATATGTCGTAGAATTTTTTCAAATAAAGGAGAAATAAATACTTCAGAATCAGTATACCAGCTCGTGAGGCGTTCCCAACTATTGCTTCTGGCAGTGGGGTCAACTTTCTCTATGAGGCCCTTGGGCATCTATACATTCATAGTGTTTCTCTACTCTTTGAGCTCTCCCCTTCTTGAAATTTTTATTTTGGGCCCATTATAAGGATCTCAAGCAGGGTTACTGAACTAAAAAAGTGATGAGGCATTATTTCTTTAAATGAGGCAACTGCTGGCTGAGAGTTGTGAATTTTGTCTTTTCAGTTCATTCTTCATAATTTGTTGGTCATAAATGCTGATTTACCTCTCTGAGCTTTGGGCAGTAAAAATTCAGGACCTAAATATTTCTTGAAGCCCAGAAATAAAATCACTCAAATTATAAATTATCTCTGGTGAAAAATGTATGCTAACTCTTACATGAATTTTATTTAACACAGAATTAAATTACTTCATATACTGGTTGATTAATTCTGAATTTTACTCTGTTTTAGTTCTTAATGACACAGTCAGTCAAAGTGGTAGTGATGGGTCAATTGCAGCTGCCCCACATTCACCTGGTTCCTCTGGAAGTAACTCTAATGCTGCTCTGGGGCCCGGTGGTAGTAGTTCCTCTCCAGCTTCTGGGTCTTCTTCATCAAAAAACGCTGGGGAAGGAAATGTAGGGATGGTGAATACTGTTTCTGGAGGCTCAAAAGTGAGACAAAAAAACTATGCATCACCAGACTGTGGTGCTAAAATAGCCTCCTCCAATCCAGAAGCAGTTAGTCCTGGCTCTGTGCTATCTCCATCAAGAGACGAATATTTGTTGAATGCATGCGCCTCTCGAATCTGGTTTGTGGTGGAGCTTTGTGAAGCTATTCGTGCCAAAAAGGTTAGTTTTAGTTAATTGCATTGTATTAATTCTATTAATAAACTTATCAAATTGTTCTTTATGTTTTAAATGCATAAACTGATATGCAATCAATTGAGGAGAGAAATTTTTATTTGAATGATTTGCTTCATGATCTCAAAGTTTTTATGTAACCGTAAGAAGTCTTTAATATGATATAAAATATGATAATTATAATTAAATAAATAATTAGAGTAAATTTAATATAACAGTTTAACCATTTTTTTATATGCCTTCTTAAAATGTGTTTTATATTAGTAATGTTAGCTTAGTTTATTTGTTTATCCTGTCACATTTTAACTCATTTTCTCTTTTTTAGATTGATCTTGCCAATTTTGAATTGTTCTCGTCATCTCCACGAGAGTTTTCTGTGTGGTCAAGTGATCGTTTCCCAACCCGTGACTGGAGCCTCGTAGGACGTTTCATTGCTCAAGATGAAAGAACACTGCAAAGCTTTCATCTTGATCCACATTTATATGCTAAATTCATTCGGGTGGGTACTTGTTAATTACTTATCTCAACTTCAATCAAATGTGATTTAATATTTCTAAAGGCAATGGTAGAGTAAACATTTGCAATTTATATCTGTCACAGGTTGAACTCCATTCTCACTATGGATCTGAGCATTTCTGTCCAGTATCACTTTTTCGTGTATATGGTACAAGTGAGTTTGAGGTGTTGGAAACTGAACAAGAAGATGGGGTGAATGGTGTAATTGGATCTGGAGATTCCTCTGGATCTTTGGGTGGAGATAATAGTGGTGAAGATTCAGATGAGGAAGAGCCTTTGGGTAAAGATATTTTCATTCACAGATTAGCAGCAAAATCTTGACAAACCTACCCTCATTTTTGAAATGTTATTGAAAAATTGAAGTATTGCGCACATTTTTTGTTCCTTTTTATGAGATGTACTTATTTCTCCATTTAGGGTGCACTTTTAATTACATAAATGCAATTTTTCAGATATAGAGACTAGTGGACCACCTCGAAATTTATTCGGAAGTGCCCGGGATGCTGTGATGAGTATTGTGAAAAAAGCAGCTGAGGCATTAGTAAAAGCAGGTGAGAAATAAAATGTTAATTTTTTTCTTGTACATATTACAATTTAATTCAAATATCTCGATCATGGCTGAAATTTGTAATGACTCCCAGCCAAGATTTGAAAAGTAAATTAAATTGATTTTACAATATAGGTGGAATATTAAAATATGGATCATGAATTTTACAGCTGAGGCACTTGATTACACCCAATTTTAGTATATATATGCACAATATTTATTTAAGTTCTCTTCTTTATTATATTAGGAGATTCAGCAAATGAGACAATAACCTTAGCAACTGAGTCACCAATTAAAGAAGTCCCGAAAAATGAGGCCTCTGAGCCCACATCTGATGGTGAGGAGACTGAGTCTGCCTTTTCTCCTTCAAATGAAAGTGCTGAATGCAGGACGCTACGTCGTCCTCCAGTTTGTGAAGGGTGTGAAGAGGCTACAATACTCAGAGCAGCTGCTCTTTTGTCCTGCCATTATGACACTCTACGGCCTCTTACCTCTTCTCCTTTTGTGCGATCAGCCCTGGCATCTGGAGGACTCTGCACCACCCGTTTTGGCCTTCCCCTTTCTGCAGCCAATCCCTCTTCATCCACACCAGCTACAGATGGAGGCTACATATCAGCTTTGCTTCCAGTAGAGTATCTTGTTGCCCTCTGTAATGCCCTCATTACACCTGATATGTTAAGAGAATCAGATACTGTGATCCTTCCTGAACTGTCCCTGCAACCTGCCTATTCTGGAGAGAGCCATACTCAGTCTCCTTTGCCTGAACCTAACAAACACCAAACTGAAGGACCAATGACTGGAGATTCATCAGTATTTTCTTCAATGATAAAACCTACGAGGACATTGAAAGGTGATGTGGCTGGAAGTAGAGGATGTGATGAAAGTGTCATTGATGCAGTGACACCTGATGAAGTTTCAGCTGGTGTAGTCACGGGCTCCACTATTGTGGAAGTTCCCCAGAGCACGTCAATGCCTAGTTTTTCATCAATGACTTCCAGTTCTTCTTTCCATGATATAGAGGAAGCTAGTGCATCGGAAGAAGAGGCAGTGAATACAGTGAGTTCAGATGCAGCATCTACAGCTAAACAAGAATCAGTGGAGCCATGCAAGGATTTGTTAGAGAAGGAGAGTGAGCCAGGTTTTCATGAAAGTATTGAATATGAGGTATCAACTGCTGTTCCTCCAGTGATGGAGTCTGTGACTGGGGCACCAATTTCATCAGTGTTGTCCCCCTCTGCCAGCACACCTCTGCCTCTGCCCTTAGCATCTGCTACATCTACACATTCATCTAGTGAAGGCCTGGCATCTCAGGGCTCTCCACCCCTAGGGGCAAAGGGTGCTGAAGATTCAATCTCTGTGCCAACTCCATCACCATCAGTGCCTACCCCTGTACAAGGCCATTCCAAGGCACAGGAGGCTGCCAATATCCCTGCAGCAGTTCCTACTGCAGCTGTAATGCAGAAAGAGTCTGTGTTTGTCAGGCTCTCCAACAGAATTAAAGTGAGTTGTTTTGGTAAAACCTGCATTAAGTATTTTAGAGGTGGTTACTGAAGATATATTTGTTTAGCCGTGGCAATTTGTATTTAGTAGATATATATCAAATATTTATTCAATATCCAGTTCCATTTATTTGGCACATCCTTTTACTGTTTTTCTTGATGAGTTTCCCATTGATTAATTTAGAAAATGAATGGAATAAGTAATTGGATTAGTTTTGGAAAGTATTAGGCCAATCACCCCATTTCTTAGGCTCTAATTAAATTAGCAATTGAGTGGAAAATGAAAAAACTGCTAAGGCTTTAATCAGTGGGTAAATCAGTTTATTTTTATTTAGGAATAATCATAGAAATAGATTTGAATTCCATCTGATTTGGTCATAAATACCTTCATGCTGTTCCCTCTCTGAGTAGACACAGCCAAAAAAAGCCTGCCTTAAGGCTAAAATAAGAAACTTACTAATTTCCTCCATTTTCTCTAAGTAATTCATTTTATACTCCCCTAAACTTGCATGCTTCTTTTGTCTTTCACACTCATACATGCTTTTCTGTTCTTGAGACGCCTAATGCTCCCCATTTTCAGTCTTTTAAATGTGTACACCCATGGCTTTATTGGTCTGCTCCTTCCTCTCAAATGATTTTTTCATCTCTCAAATATCTATTTAGTGATTTGACTTTAATTCATTCTCTCAAAATAACCAAACCAGCATAGCTCACTTTTTTCATTAATACTGGTGTGTCCATCTTTTCATGACCTCATTCCTCACCCCCTCTTCTTGTTTTACCACAAACACTCCTCAAGTGCTCCCACCCACCACATTAAGTCAACATTTGTATTTATCCTGACTTACCCAAATTTCACCTCCATGCAATAATGTGGAGAAGATTGCACTTTTATATGCCTCCATTTTTGCTGCCTTAGACTTTTTTTTATCTATTCTTGACTTAGGCTATGACTATGTACCAACAAACTTTTCTGTTGGCCTTCACATGCCATCTATCCATACCATATTTTGGAAACATTCTACCTAGATAAACAGAATTATCCACTTGTTCAACTATGTACTTGAGTTTTCAATGCATTTCTCCTCAATTTAATTCTCTCTCCTGTATCACTGTAGCTATCCAGGGTCCCATGTAGATCATATGACTCCCAGCCAGCAATACTGCATCATTAGCAGGATGGGTTGTTTCACATCTCAAGTCTTATCCTTGTATCTTGTAGTAGTTGTTAGGGGAGGTAGCAGACAGCTGAGGAAATTTGTGCCATTAGGGATAAGTGCATAATGTCGTAGAGCCAGGATTTTCAGGGAATGAAAGAAGGATGGAGAGAAACCTGTTATCTAGTAGGAGGCATTAACCTACTATTACCAAGAGGCACCAAGGGGTCCACAGTTTAACTTCCCATCTGATGGGCGGAGTAGAGCTTGAACTAGAAGTGCTTTCCACATAGCACCAAAATAGGTATCGGGTTACCTCTTAAAAAACATTGTCACCAATGGGATTTGAACCTAGGCCCTCTGGGTGAGAAGCCACTGCACCAACCTGATCGCCCTTCTTGTATCTCCTCCCTTCTCCTTGCATGCGTCTCTTACACATTTATCCATTAATGCATTAAACAGCCACAATACATTACACATCCTTGTTTCTCACCATGCTTTAATTCAAACTTGTCACCATTCCATTCACTCTTTCATCAGCCTGACTATTTTCATCATCACTTTTAAAAATTGAAATATGTAGTTACAGAACATAATACAAAACATATTTAGCAGATGTATTGTTGATCAGCTACTTTATGTATATATTTTTAACATCATATGCTATCTGGTGAATTTATTAGGTACTGCAAGGTTCGAACTATTTCACTATGAAAGACTGAGGTTGTAGCACCACATCCAGGTGCTCTATATTGTATGATACCCAAGGGCACACCAATAAATTTGTTGAGTTTCTCTGGAGAAATCGAAGACATACCATTATCTCCACAGCACTCAAAATTGTTCAAGCCAGTATCAAAAATTTTTCAAAGAGTTTTAAAGCTAACATGTACTCTGAACAACTTGTGTATATGTGTACTTATATTATTAAAGTTTCTATAAATATTCATTAGAAAATTGGTGCAATAATTTGCATTGAAAATTTTTTTTGAAATGCCAGCAATACCAGATTGACATAGTACTAATTACTATTTTGGTTTTAGACACTGGAACGCAATATGTCCCTCAGTGCCCAGTACCTTGAGGAACTGAGCCGACGTTACCGCAAACAGTTTGAGGAAGCCCAGAAGCAATCAATAGAGGCCCAGAAGCGAGATCGCCGCTTAGCTGAAGATGCAGCGAGTTTGCAGGCTCGTCTGGATGTGTTGGCAGAAGCTGTCCAAGGTCTACTGGAAGCTCGTAAGAGGGAAGAGGAAGAGAGAAAGAAGGAGATGGAAGAGGAGGCGGCTAAGAGACGTGAAGAAGATGAATATGGGGAAAACTTTCCCTGGTGGGGTTCCATTTTGTTATGGACATGGAATGCTGCAGGAAAGGCAGCTGTGAGTTACATTCATTAATATGTAGCATACCAAATTATGATAGAATACTTTGGTATGTAGTAACTTGAAGGGTCATGCTTGTGGAATTTCACCACTCGTGATGAAACTATAGTTGCTACTCTGATATTTGTTAAAGTAGAGAAAAAAAAGAGTTAAATAAAATCACAATGTTAATTTTCCAAGCCATGATGTCTTACAAAATGTCTGAGAGATATTTGCTTCTTAATTTGCTAAAATGTCACATAGAAAGAGCTCTTGCTTAGGGACTTGTAATAGGGAGATTCCAGCTATGGAGTGTTGCCTGTGTATGTGTAAGAAGATTTTGAGACCCCTGTTGAGGGAATAAATATATAAGTTAAAGGGCAATGCAGCTAGGCCTCATAGTTGAGATATGAATTTCTATATTAAGGATGAAAAATTATCCCAACCCTACTCTTTTTAATGTTGCTTTAGACATCTCACCCACCTGGAATAATTTGTTCTATTGGGTAGTGCCCACTTGCAAAATGATAAAGGGACTGAGCTAGGGGACATTTTTTTTAATAGTTCAACTGTGAAACCAATTCAAATACTTGGTAATATTACAGCTGTTGGAAGTAGGTAGTGTTTATTGAATATCACCACATGTTCTTTATTGTCATTATAGTCAATGTTTATTGAAATAGGCTTCATTATAGCTGCAATATGTTGTTTTGTTGTCATGAATGCATTAATTGAGGATTGTTATTATATGGTGAAAGAGTGAATCATACCTATGGATCACAGGTTACCAACAGTCCCCTAGTAATGCAATCCTCAACTTACATCAACCCGTACTTACATAATTGGCAACTTTATCCAAAAAGATGTTCTTGATTAGGTAGTTTTTGAAAATGAACACAAAAAAAGTAAAATGTTTGATCGTATACCAATGTGTGGAGAAAAGATTGAATGGTTTGAGTTATAGGGTTTATAAAATGTAGATGAGAAGGCACTTTTTTATAATTTACTGTAATAAAAAACTTTGATTGAAGGTTTTGTTGCAGAGCTATTTCATCTGTTACAAAATATATCACCTGGATGTAATATGGGCACATACTGTAGTTTGTGTGAGAGCCCTTGAAAGAGTAGAAAGTTTTCCTTGAATATCAAGATTTGAAATATCTATGATATTTGAGTAAAGAAAGGCCACCATTTAGAGATAGTAATTAGAAATTAGGCGGCAGATGGCTTCATTATGATCACGGTCTTAAAATACATTATTATTATGAAATATGGAGTTCAATGAATTATTCATCCAGTGCAAATTCATTTTTCTTGACTGAAAAATACATTTATAACTTATATCCATATTCTCATGCACCCATTGGTCTCAATGATTCTCTTCTCTCTCTATCGTCAATAGGTCACTGTGGCTCAGCATGCTGTTATTTTCTGTATTGAGTTGATATTTTTATGGGCTGTGATGGGGCATTACAATAGAAGGCGTTGGGGCTGGTTGGGTGGTGCTGCCTCGGACCATCTTGAGGCTGAATCTCACCAGGTTATAGATGGTGATATACAGGATCAACTTAAATATGCATCTATACGAAAAAGAAGAAAGTGGATTGGTGGCCTAAAGGAAGATGATTGGATTGAATCTACTGAATCTGGGAGAAGCCCAAGAAAACGTAAACCCACTAATGAAGATTTAGGATTAGATACTGTAGCCAGTACAGGTACTGTGCATAATTTTATCATAATAGAAAATAATTTATGGGTCTAGAATTTTATTTTGCTACATAGATATGCCTAATCAATTCTTATATAAATACTTGAGTACAATTGGACTCTTTTGTGGTTGTCGTCTTGACCTCACTCATAAGCATATAGATAAGTAAAAGATTGACTTAGTCCTAATATTTTCTAAGTGTATTCCTTACACCATCCAGCAGTTTTTTAAGCAATATTTCCCTTTTCTCATGCATCTTTAGTTGCTGATTTATTTGGTATTGATTAAAAGGATATTGTAATGGAACTAAGAGAATCTGTTGTAGGTACCAATGCTTTCTTTATACATCTTCCAGTTATGTGGGTTATGATAATGATGCCTTTATTAATTGCGAAATAAGGACTGTGAGGTCTTTGCTTAAATTTAATTGCTTATCTACATAATACCCCAAAAGGGTACGTAGCAAGGGGTCTTAGGACATGAATCCTAATTAAAAGGGAATATAAAAGGTGCTTTGTAAAGAGGGGGCATGGATGTTAAGTGTGACAACCATGCCGATGTCTACATTCCTACACACAAATCAATTTAATTTATTATTGCTGAAAATTATTTCAAAATTTTATATGAACATTAATAGTAAATTATATACTGAAAATATTTTTGGGTTTAATATTATCATCATATAGGGGTGCAGTAGTCTAGTGGGTAGAGTGCTAAGCTACTAACCAGAGGGCCTGGGTTCGATTCCGGGTGGTACCTCAGGCCACCCTCAGCTGTGTACCATTTTCAGGTACCAGGTCATCCTGGGAAATCACACGTGGTACAGGGAAAGGAA
>LYUA01000828.1:126984-141948 GCA_002093875.1 Calopteryx splendens
GTACTGGGTGAGCTCTACCCTCACCTACCAAATGGACCTTCGGGTTGATTACTGTGATTTTAATTATCATCATAATCATTCAATTTTTTTATTAATCCTTGGATTGCATGACACAACTGTCCACTCAATTCTTCCTTTGGCTAAGTTTCTCATGCCTATATTGGTCTTTGGTCTATTTGAAAGCCATAAATACTCAATTGATAGCATTTTATTTTTAATTGGAGTCATATTAATTTTGTAATTTATTTTTTTATGCAGGACTTCCATCACCAGAGCTAAATTATCAACCTCATCAAAAACAGAAAAGGCGGAGGAGAAAGCTTAAGTCTTCATCAACAGTTAGTCTGTCTTCCTGTCCTTCACCTGTGACATTTCCTCTTCCATCTGATTCTCAACTTCCAGTACCACATTCTGCTATTCCTATCACTCAGCAATTAGATGCAGAGCTTGTAGAAAATTTGAATGGATGGACATGGCCATGTGGGGATGATGTAGAAACAACTGAGAAGGCTTCAGTTATAGAAGAGGAGTTTCACAAAACTGTGACCAAAGAAGACCCAGTGAATAAAGCAGGGTACAGTGGAAGAAATAGTCCTAAAAGTAATGCTGATGAGACCAAGGAAGGGCTCGGGAAGGTAAAATCAAGAAGAGTTTCAGCTCCAGTATTCTTCCACGAGGATAGTGGGACCACAAAGAAAAATGTGGAGACAACTTCTCCACTATCCCGCAGTTCTTCTCAAATTCACTCTAGTTTACGGGTCTGTTCACCTAAGCTTAAGGGAGACAATTGGGAGTGGTTTACAGGAGCACGAGTGTCTGGGGATTTGAATTCTCGAAGTTCTCGTCCTGTCAATAGGAACGGTCACAGTGCTATTCCATCAGGAGATGGAGCAAGTGGCAATGATAGGGTAGAGGGACAAGCTGGAAATTCATCATCTACACCAAGTGGCTCTGGTAAAAACAAAGACAAGAAAGGTGGCAGCAGTGGCAGTGGGGGAGGAGGGAGTAGCTTCAAAAAAATTGTGAAGAGGTTCTTTTAGCTGTAGTTTTTATAGAGAAGCATGATGGCCAAATAGGAAAAAAACTTCAAGTCATTCCACTTGTTCTTTTAAAACTCATCTCCACTCTATGCCTTACCATTCTCTCATTACTGAATTCATTTTGGCCACAGGATTTCTGTGGCTTTGTATTTAAGAGAAATCTCCTCCTCCTAAGTGCTCCTATTTTTTTTATGATCCCCCAAAATGTATGTTGTAGGTATACAATGTTGTGATCTTAACTTTCCATGTGAAATTTTTGGTGATGATTAGGATACATGTAATTATGAGTACTATGATGTATATCTATTTTGTCTTGGTTTATCGTTAATGCAATTCATTTTTTATTTGAATTGGTTATTTATTTGATTTTGGCAGATTTGCAGTTGCTGTGATATTGTGCCAATGTTGTAGTGGTCGGTTGTTAATAGGAGATCAGGAAAATAGTTTCTTTTGAATGTTACCATACAATTTTAGTTTTTAAGCATGAATTGGTTTTGATGTGGCCTTTTCAAATTGATCCTTTGGTTAACTTTTATTCATTTTAAATTTTGTCTAAGATTTTAATGTGAATGTGGAAATTTGAATTTTCTGTCGTGGTTTAGCCACATCCTAGGTGTAAATCTGCCAATGAACTTGCAATGCATTCTAATTTTTAGTGTTAAGTTTATATCTAGTCTTGGAATGGTATATTGTGGCAAGGTAAAGAAATAGTTTTGTATATTTGAAGGAAAGGAAAAACTTTTAAGGTTTTACGCACAATCAGAAGAACCTATCAATGTGGAAGAGAGATTTTTTCTCTCTTGTTATTGAGTTGAAGAGATAGTTTGATTCAAAAGTGATATGAAGTACTTTTAACCTCATGGATAAATTCTGTTTATGAAATTGGAAAATCTTGGAGCGAAGATTTGCCAAAACATATACTGTTGTTACAAAATGTGTGGTGTTGATGCAATTAATTAAGGTCTTAAGAAGATAGTAGAAAACAAATGTACTGTATCGGTTAACAAGATTTGGTATGAAATGTTTGATGATAAAAAGGAAGGCTGTGTCTACTTTTAGGTAAGATAAGCTGCATTTTTGTGGGCATTTGTGTGTGTGAAAGAGTACTTCTTAGTTCTTAAGTAAAACTAAGACTGATTTGAAGGTCATGTTACCTATTAATTTTTCCAATGCATTGAAAAGTCATTTCTCTCATGACCCTGATTCTTCTGTTTGTGATGTCCACTGCAACCTGTGTAAATGTTGTTGTTAATAAAGTGTACTATTGTATATTTTTATGGCAATTACTTATGCATAATTAAACCATGATTGAGCTGCGTGGTTGATGCAACTTTTTACCTTCTTACATATTAAGTACAATGTTCATTGGTGAAGTAGTCTAGTAAGTAGAGCATTCAGGTGCTGAATGTAGAGTCCCCGATTTTAATCCAGGTTTACGCCTCTGGACAATCCCAGCTAAATCTATGGTTTGTAATTGTAATGACCAGAACTACCTGAAAAAGTAACTGAGTCCCACACTGTGTGAATTTCACATGGTTGTTATTCGGAATGAATTGAGCTCTATCTTCACCTAACAACCCAACTTTTGGGTTGTTCTATTGTCCTATGTATTATTCATGTTCTGCAACTTCCATAATCATGTATAGCATTTATTGACTTCCTATTCCCTCTTCCAAATTATAGAAAGGAGGCTGGTCAACCCCCAAGTGGTGTAACTGTTGACCATGAAAAATTAATTATATGATATTCTGCACATTTCTAATGCAAATTTTTGAGATCTTAAAATTTTTCATTTGTGTACATAAGAGCAGTAAGGGTGTCCCTGCATGAATCTTTTCCTCTTCCTTGATTATGAAATTTTCATGATCTTTTCTTTATCACCTGCATGAACTTTAACTCCAGGTTAAAGTAAGGCAATTTTACCTCAATGATCCATTTATTCACTCTCTTAAAGTCTCTTATTGTGAATAAAAAAACTCATTTTTCGTGCAAGTAAAGAAAGGTCAATTAGATTCTTGTAGCAGAATCTGGATTAAAAATTTGAAAGTCATTTATTCCTCCATGCATACATGGGGTTTAAAGACAGTGAACCCTCTGAGTGCCTACGTCACTGTGAGTGTCATTGACCAATTTTCCCTTAATTGTCAGTGTCGATCCCAGCAACTTTTTTTGATGGCTATAAACTGAAAAAGTTGGAATAATTCATCTTTTATGTTTTACTCTTTTTTGCACCTTGTGTTGTTGTTTGAGAAAATTTATTCTTAAGTTGGTCTAATTTTATTATTATAAATAATTTGTTATCGGAATTTGTTTGTTAACTCTGCATGGCACTTGGTGTACAAAATAAAAAGGACTACAAAGGGTTTATCCAACATCTAACTTTGGATTAAACGCCAATGGAAATTTGAAATACATATATAATTGTATTACATATTTCAAATATCATCCAACATTTAAGTTTTGCTGAAGGACTCTTAAGCCACTGGCAAAATAAAATTACATAAATATATCCTTGTTACATTATTTGCCCTTTTCTTAATCCCTCTTCGTATGAATCAAATTTTTAACCTCACCACAATAAGTTTCCAGTTTTATTATCAGTCTGCTTGTGAGACAAAGTGTAAAAGTAACTAGTGTGTTCCTTGCACAAAATTTTCTCCTTTTCCTGGCTTCACACAATATGTAAATCCTATAACCCATATCATATTCTCTTGGATGTGGCCCATTAAAAAGGCATTTGAAACTACTGATGTCAGTCCACAATGCTCAAAGAAGTGCTAAAAAACTGGCACTACCAACTGACATTGCTGTATGTACAGACTACATTGAAAGGACTATGCGATTTCATTACTTCAATGGTTTTAAAAATTAACTTCTTATTTAAACCAGAGTTTCAAATCTCAAAGTGAAAACCTTTTTCTCTGTTGTCAGTCTTGAAGAGCAGAAATGTACTTATACATATTCTTTTGAGGCAATGTCGAATTTAAATAAATTGGTCCTAATATGGCATATCAGCCTCTCTTCGGTGAGGGAACTGTAAGCATAGAGAGGTAATTTGTATAGGAAAATAATTTTGTAACATACGAAATACTACAAAATTTTTACATTCAGTAACCCTTCCTTACTCGGACGGAATTACAAAAATTAAAATATCACAGACTTTCTAACCTGTGCAACCTCAACTGAATCTTAGTTTATTTGAATATAAAATGACTACATGAAATCAAGAGTCGACTGAATTACATCACAGTATGAATTAACATAAACAGTTGTGACGTCTAAAATTGCTACATATCTTAGAAGCGAGAGGAATTCAACACCGTTTGTTCATGTCCAGTTTTCACATTGCATACAACAGTTCTTCCATGTGATTTACCATCTATGGTCATCAATATAAAATCGAGAACCGATGTCCAATTACCAGAAGGTACCGCAATGGACTCTCTCAACGATGCTATCATGTTCCGCTGAAATCAGATAAAGTGAGAGTAAGAAGGTTACTTTACTTAAACCTTAAATATGGGTTAAAAGTAATATGTTTGTAGAAGACATAACGAAAAACATGAGAAAACAGGATATTACATAAGTAAATCCTTTACTCACTTTTTTAAACGGGAAAAATTTTGAACTTAAGGCTCTTCTTTTGGCAAACTAAGTATTCTCAATCGCTTTGAAGAATCATTGGCAATTTCCAGCTCCATTGTATGTACTACCCATCGTTTTTCAGATATAATTCTATTGGCAGCAAAATAAAGGATTCCTTTCTGTTTCGGTCCTTTGACTGGCACTTCAAACTGGACTTTTAAACCGTCACAATAATTTCTTTCTCTATCGTCCAAATTTAATCTCCCTACTTTTATTGGTTCCCCTAAAATATGGATTGCCGGTTTGTGGTTTCGCAAGATACGCATCGCGGTGACAAAGTATTCCGAGTTTTTAATATCCGCCTGAATCTTCCAATAAAAGAAAAAACCACTACTAGCAGTAAACACAGCACCGTATACCGCAATTTTATACAAAGATTTGTTCGAAATCATTGCATGTACACATGAATAAATGTCTAAAGCACACTGTGCTTTCGTAGCTTAACGTGAGAATCTAAGTTCACTCCTCGCATTAAATATTAGGCTGATGTTACTAGATTAACTGATATAATGCGTAACACTGGTTGGGGTCATAAATATTGTACACAACTCTTCTGTTATGCATGCCCATGCATGCCAATCTTCATTTTTTTCGCAAACAGCTGGTTAGATCGATATTTTGGATAATCGATAGAATATCCTTGACCCTATCGACCTCAGGAAACAACCAAAGACGGGAAGCAACCAACCATTGAACCGGGCCGATCGGAAGCCTACCGCTGCAGAAAGTGAAACAAGTTTCATGTTGACATTACATACTGCCAGCGCCGAATCAGTGTTGATAGATTTTCCACGGAAACTAGCCTTTCCTTATTTCGAGAGGTTATTACTTATGACAGACTTCCGATGTTAGTATCACGTAGGTACTTGCTGAAGTTGTCTTTGTTCATGATAATGAAATTTGCGGTGTTGTGCGAGTACCAAATGGCGTTAGTTTAATGATAATTTCGACTTTTCGTTTGGATTTCACTAGCTTTTCTATGCATTTTTGGACCGAATATGAGAAGATATGGTTTATGTATTGTTATTGTATTGATGCTTCAGTTTCAAATGCTATTTGTCAAATAGTGAACATTGTATAATGAACATTACTTTTCAGCAATTGTGTGCAGCAAAAATGGGCGAAGAAGTCACGATAATTCATGTGTGTACGGATCCACAAACAATTACCCTTTCCCTCAAAAGTGATCTCACAGCTGAAGATGCATGCATCCAAGTATGTAGAAGAATTAATATTGGTCCTGTGGCAAGGCATCTGTTTGCTTTAAGGTTCCGTGATTCAGATATATGGTTATGTCCAAATTTCTTGTTGACTGAGGCAAGACTGTCCAAGGACTTTGACTTCCGCTGTCGGTTTAAAGTTCCAAATCTGTATGTCTTGAAGAAAATCGATCCAGGCGCCTTCAATTATTATTTCCATCAAGTAAGAAGTGATGTTATGCAGAATGAAATACCTGAAATTATTTATGATAAATGTAAAGAGGCGTTGGTGGGACTAGGTGTTATTGACATGTATCGTGTGATGGTAGAGGACAGTGTGGACAGTAGTGTTGTAGAAAGTGATTACAAGAAGTACATCCCAAAGGAGTTCGTGAGACGTCACCCATTTTTTATAAAGAAACCCATTCATAACAGTTTGGAAAAGATTAAAAACGGTGGAACCCGTGATCCGACTTACGTAAAGGGAGAATATCTTTCCCAGTTTGAAGGAATAGCACCTAATTATTTGATCGAGACTTACAAAGCCGTAACTGATTATGAAGGAGCACCTTGTCATATAGCCTTAACAGTTAACCCATATCACTCCGATATGCCTGGGATCTTGTTCTCCACAAGTGGGACGAAGGAGGTAGGTGGCATTAACGTTAATTGTAAACCACAATTTTATTTTTCAATACCATGATGTGAGCAAATTAAGTTGCTGGCGGTCGAGAAGAGGAAAAGTTTCAATGATATTTAAGGCAGTTCACATTACATCATTTCCATGCTATGTGAATTTTTGATTCGTGTAATGCCATATGCTATCAAATTTGGCTCATTACATTCCAGTGGCAACAGCTATGCACAATTGAAGAATTATGTTATTTGTCTGCAAGGAATGATGGAACTGTTGAAATTTCTAGAAGAAATGGAATACCTTCGTATTTGAAGTTTAAGAAAAATCTTATTATGTATTCCTTTTTAAGTTTACTGGATGGCTATTACAGACTGATGGTAAAATGGACATTCAATCTTTGCAAAGATGTTGTTACACCATCGCTACAGAAACTCTATAAACTCAAATGCCATGGTCCAATTGGGTGAGTATGACTGCTGTATCCTTAAATAAATGCTGTCATGTTAAGATTGGTGACCAGCTTTCCCATTCATTGTTTAAAATATTTTAAACTACCATTTTAATGCCTCCCAACACCCCTGAATCTATCTAATACATGGTGTATTTTAGAATGCATCCTTAATAAAATTATTGTGCCTGAAGATAAGCGTGGTGGTTACTGATCACAGTCAGCAATCAATCAAATATGATCGATGGTTATGATTTGTAATCATTGAGAACTGATATGTAAAATTTTCATTTTTCAAAAAGTCATTTATCCAGTAATCAGTTTGTTTTGCCAAAAGTTATCTAGCAACATCACAAGTTTTAAATTAAAAACAGACAAGAAATCTCTTAAATACCTTGACATTTCCTGAGAACTACATGCTGTACTACTAATTATTTCACCATAGTAATAGTAAAAATTTATTTTTATGTACGATAAAATTAAACTTGGTTATCAGTTGAGCACAGGTGATATTTAACAATTTTGAGAAATGGAAAATACCCATTCACATGAAACTTATGTTCATTCCAGTATTAAAATTTAATGATGAAATATTTAGATCATAAGACTGGTGATAAAATTATCTTTTTTTATTAGAAAAACATTCTAATAAAATTATATATCATCTTTATACCACTATGCTCTTTAGGTTTTTGCTCATGGCATTATGACTTTGATGTCAAAATTGCAACAAGAGTAACAGTAGCTGATGTAAAATCAGTTTGTTTCAGATCCTGGAAAAGTTTACAACATTATTCCTGCATTTGTATTGCAATCATGTTCCACATGACCAAGAGAAAGTTTACGCCAAGAAACCTGCACTGTTTGGATCACTTTCTGTGGCTTCAAATTCTTCCTTTCGTATTTCATCATGTCAGATCAGTTATTGACATGATCTGATCTTAATTCTGATAGATTCAGGAATTCTCTTTGTACAAAAGGGAAAAATGGCATTGATTAAATTATTCTTTATGGGATGCTTTATGAACTACAGATCTAACAATGGATGGGTGAAACATATGTATAAATAGAATGATGAACCATTTTAATCCTGGAGAGTTAACTTGTAAAATGAAAATGCACAAGTTGCCTCCCACTCTGCTAGTAGTTCCTACATCATCCGAGAGTCGAAAAAGGATCGACCATCATCATTGGCTTGGCAGGGCAAAATAGGCTGTAAACACCGTAGTGATTGGATGGAGGCAACTTGTGATATAAAACTATAGCTTCGCCCCTTCAATGAAAGGATAATTCACTTCAATGCTTAACCTAACTATCACTCAGAAGTTAGGGGGCAGGTTGAAGAACGGAAAAATGTGGGGTTTTTATAAACTACTATTAAAATGTGACAATGAAAAGAGTAGTGAATGAACCCATTCTAATGATACGAGATAAATACACTTGGTTTTTCCGCGATCTTGTAAAATTGTTTGAAATGAACATATTTGATGGTATGAATTAAGAAATCACTTTCCATATTTGGGCCCATGAGGTCAAACTGTGAGGAAATATATAAATTGGAAACAGATAAACATTCATTAATTAAGTTCTCAATCCAAAATTAGTTACTGGAGTTTTCCTTTGATATTCTAAATCACTAACTATTTATTTGATCTTTCTATAATAATTTAAAAATTATTCTTGATAAATTGGAATTTTGAATGTGCAGTCATTTTAGACATTTACATGCTTTACTCAATATGTTACTAATTTCTACTAAATATTGGATTATTGATTTTTTTCAGAGGTGAGTTTTCCTATAGGAAACTGGAAGACAAAAGGGAGAACAAGCCAGGCTGCTTCATTTTGCGAGAAAGTGAAACCAAATATGACACTTACTTCATTGATGTGTGTGCTCGTGACAGGTGAGACTAAACTACATCAATTTTATGTTAACTGCCAGTCTTAACCATGAGTTGGTACCTAGGACAAGAAAACTTGTATGTACAAATACCTAGGTATCAGTATCTAAGACAGGAATCTATGTATATCTTGCTACCTAGGTACTAGTACCGACATCTGCTTTTATGTACATAATAAAAAATATCATGTGGTTGTTATCTAAGGAAAGGAAAATAGGTACTGTGGTCTAGGAATGACTAGTAGATATTTCTCAGTATGCATACAGATACTAATCATTGGTCCTAGCAATGAATCTGTTTCATTGTGGTACTCCTGAAAGTTTTAAAAATCATAATGCCAGAAAAAAGGTGGAGGAAACCCCTGTTGCATATGGAAGCCTAAGTTGATGTATTTAAGTAAGAGAGGATGGGGGGGAATGGCCAATTTGACTTAGGTGTTGTAGATAAAAAATCCTACACTGTAGATATACTGCAACAAACTATGTAATACCTAACAGCTACTCTGTGAATTAAGAGAAAAGTTTTTGGCTGGATGAATCTGGCTGTGCAATTAGTATTTTCTGTGCATTTTTAAATGTAATTTAAAACTAAATATGTCTTGTTTTCAAATAGTTTTGCATTAAAATTGCAATATTATGTATTAATTAGCAAAGTGTTAACATTACGATGTATTTATTACTGCAATGTATAAAACTATCTAAAATTTCTTTTCCTTTCAGCTCAAAACCAACGACCTATAAAATAACCAAATCTTTAAAAGGAGATTATATCTTCAGTGCAGATGGAAAAAGTTATCCAACAATTTTAGAATTGATAAATGTATATCGCAAGAAAGAGAGTATAGTAGTGCTTGAGGAATGCCTTCCTCCATCAGAGTATGGTAATTTCCATTCATTTTTCAAAACTAGTATCTTCTTACCTTCACTAGTGTTAAGGTCATTATCATTATGTTAGGGTATTTACCTTCTTAATTTCATTCCTTATATAGTATGAATGTTGGAAGCCAATTCCTTGTGTGTGGATAAAAGCTCTTGTTGAAAGACATCTAGTTAAAGTTTTATGATATTAATGTTTGCCTCAGAACCCAGGGTTTATTACTAATGTACAGAATTATAAATGCATCTTAAATCATGGAATACCTCAGAAATTTGCAGTTATTTTTTAATTAAAGACATAATATAAATTAGTTTTGTGTGAGTAACACTTAAGATAGGTTGTAATGCATAAATGATTCCTTATTATAATGATTTTTTGGTAATTGGAGATGCAATATCAATACCTCTTGCTTGATTCTTGGTCTTGTAAAAGTTTTGGAGGCATCTTTGGAAGTTTAAGGGATTATTCACGTGAATGCTGGATAATTCTTTTCCTTCTCTTTTCTCACTAAACACATCTACTACACTACACTAAGTGTAGTAGATGTAAGCATCCAATATTGTTGATATGGCTAAATTGATTTGATGCTTTATTTTTCATAGATAGGAGTTATCATGCTTTTGAATGACAGTTGATATGGATAGCTATCCATAGGATTTCTTCCAACTTAGGAGATATATGACAACTTTAAATATTGGAAGCTTCCCACTTTAAAAGGTGCCAAAAATATTAAATTGGTTGTACCAAAAATATTATATATTTCCAAGGAGTATATTTGTCAATGGGTAAAAACTGTTTGGGATATGTATTAGGGTTGCAGTAACTTTTTTCAAAATCCATTTCTTAGGCCTCTGTTTTATGCCATATTTCAAAGTAGCTATATGTGCCTAGCATGTACGCTGCAACTTTTTTGAAGCACTTTCAATTTCAATGGAATATAGTATATATAATTAGCATGGTCATTGGTTCTTAGATAAAACTGGGTTAAAACTTGAAATTAAAGTGGAAAGATGGATCAATATATTCCTATAATTCATAGTGAATGTGCACATTGAAAAAGTAGACTATTACGTAGGCATAGTTTTAACCATCTTTTTCTTTTAATGAGGGGAGTTGTAGCCCAGTGGTTAGAGCACTGGGCTACTGACTGGATGACCTGGGATTAATTCAGGGTGATACCTGTTGGCACCCTCAGCTTTGCCCAAGCTGTGTACCATTTTTCGGGTACCAGGTCATCCTGGAAAATCGCAAATCACAAGCGGTACAGGGAAAGGAACTGGCCACCCTACCCTGTTGTATGAATTTCACATGCCGTTGGACTTAGTACTGGGTGAGCTCTACTCTCGCCTACAAAATTGACTTTCGGGCTGATTACTGCGATGATATTTTAATGTCAGTTACAGAAAAAAATGTAAGTAACAAAAGCATTTACGTATTAGGATTCCAAAGAGAAACCAATTTAAGGAGTTGGAAGATGGATGTTTTAGGACTACCTAATTGCAATGTATCTTAGTATTGTCTTTTGGTCTGAGTTAACAGGGAAAAAATTATTTTTTTAACTAATCTAGTTCTTTGGTAGGCTTAATTCCAATTTTTCGTAATAGGCAATTAATCTAGGTAGTTTGGAAAAATGTATGCATGAGAAAGAAATTAAATGGCATTATTCATATGCCTAATCATGTAATTATGATATAATCATCAAAAATGTATTACTTAATCATAACCACCATAGGACAACTTGCTAAACATGTATTAGTAATTTTAGTGCATCTGTTTTTAATATTGAATGATATAAATGGCTCATGGTTATGGTGTTATCCTCCCATAGTGGTACACAATTTTAGGATTATGTGCTTAATTGGAGATTTTGTTTCCATACATGTGACAAAAGAATCCTAAAAATTAAAATTTTATGCTTAGGTACAGCTAGTCATCATCATAATATACTCTGCTGGGTGACGTCCTGTACATCACTGTTCTCCCAATCCACTCCAAATCCTGCACTTTGGTCTCCTAATATCTTCCTCTCTTTATGTCATCAAACATTTTAGTCTCCTTCTTCCTCTTCTCTTTTCCTCTTTTGGTGTTCCCTCAATGCCTGTTGTTAAAATCCCTTTCCCACTAAACACATGCTGATCTAGTTTTTTTTTCTCATCTGGATAATGCTCAGTAGTTTATATCTACACTAACCGGGTTTTGCAACCCTGCCTATCACTGCTCATCCTATTTCTCTATCTCCTACCATCACCTGTGCAGTCAGAGACATTTACAGGTTTCAGATAGGTCTCCTACCACTCCACTCTACTCCCATCTTCTATAATACATTCATTAGTTTTTCCCAATTTACTCTGTCAGACTACTAGAAATCCACAAAGACAACAAATACATCCTGGTTGTATCCTGATTCTATATCACTTCTTTGCGACTTCTGCATTAATACTCCAGCAAACATTCTAGTAGCCTAAGTAGTTGTTGGCCCATTTTATATGTGTTGTTTAGGTTGGAGTACTAATGTGTTTTCTCTGGATTATCAATTTGGTTTTTGTTTTACTGTATGCCAAACATAGGCTTTGCCCATCTTCTTGGTAATTACATGTAACCCTGACATGAGTATGAAATATAATGCATTATTAAACCTTGTTTTAGAACCTAGAATATATTGTATATTTATTTTGTTCAAATATTGGTACAGATTCCAATTTTGCACAAGTAATTGGAAAAAGACTACATTATAGTATGGCCAAAAAATGTTGACAGAGAGAAACATACATTGAAGAACATTAATATAACTTACCATTGGATAGGTACATGGTAAACCATGTGAAGGACATATTCATCTATATTGTACCCGGCAAGCCACTGTAAGGGTGTGTGGCAGGGAGTGTTAGGTCACCAGCAATTAATGAAACTGATTGTCATTAACACCTTGCATCCTTTCACACTCATGATTCTCAGACTCTCGTACATATTTCCTACTTATGAGGTCACGAACCGTGCAAGGAAAAAGGAATTCTTATATCTATCCTTTCAGCTGTCAATATCTCTCTACTTCCCATTGTGGTGTCGTCTACCAAGGTGATGTGGAGGTTAAATGATTCCTTCTGTTTCAGTAGTAGTCATGAATGATTTGTATTTTTCTAACAGTTTTATACGTACACGTGCTTCAAGGGGCTCTCATTTAAGGCTATCTTATAAATATGTGATGCTCTCTGTTCATTCATAATGATTCTTCTTGAAACGGGCACTTTTCTTCTGTTTCTTCTTTATTTCCAAAATTAGTTCCTTCAGTGTGGGGTCCCAAATGCTTGAAGCATACTCAAGATTAGATTTAACTAGCACAAAATAGCATCCCTTAACTTTTCATTAGAATATTTTCTCACTATAGGTTTTATGAATCCCAGTTTCTTCATTGAAGATATGCATTTGTTCGTAACCTATTTACCCCATGTTAGGTCTGGTGTTAAAGTGACTCCTAGGTATTTTACTTGGTCTGTTTTTCTTATGTCCATCCATGGCAGACAGTCTATAGGTGTAGAAGTGTATGGATTTCTTTTCCCAGAAGCTCATGACTGCACACTTTTTCAAATTTAATTCTAGACCCCATTCTTCACACCAGGCATTAATACTATTGAGATCACTAAAAACATAGTTAGATTTAATACTGATGTCCTGGCAGATGACATTATTGTCTGTGCTATATCTTACATTGCTAGAAATTCTACAATTAATATCATTGATGTAAATAAGAAAAAGGAGGGGCCGACATTACCTTGTGGGATGCTAGAGGCTATATCCAAAAAATCAGGACTAACTCCATCAATTATCACTATTTGTTTGAACTTAAAGAGAAAAATGTGCACCCAACTCAATACTTTTTCATTAATTCCACGTACCCTAAATTCACAAGAATAAGTCGCAGGTTATACAAGGTACAAAAAATATCAAAGTTATTTGAAGCTCGTTATACATAAGGTGAATGAGTGTGAGTTATATTGCTCTATAAAAAATATCTTTAAGCATTCGAATACTAAATAAGTGAAATGATGATATTGGTGAAACCTATCGAAATTTCCTTCTTTTTGATCTAAGTCTGTGTTCATATTTTCTGGTATAAACTACAATGCATTTCAATAATTACATATATAAAATCTAATTTTAGGTTACCATTATTCAAATTAAAACAAATAGGGCCATATTTGAGGTTAATAGTTAAAAAATATGTATGCAATTACCTACCTACTTTATTTTGAAATGTGATAATGAATTTCAAAACATTCACATGAGAAATAAAATAACACAAATTCTTCAAAAAATTTATTCCTGCTCGATTATGAACTAAAAAATCCTTCAAAATATGATTCACTATCACATTTGATATCTTAGTCATCCAAGTTTTTGAACAATGAGTCTGGTAAATTTTCTTGAAGTAAAACATCGCTTTCATCAGATGATGAGTTGTATAACCCTCCATCCACCACATCAACACTGTGGAAAAAAATTCCTGATACCCTGAAACCATTGAATATGCTTTCACAGGTTACATCGAACGAATTTTCTACAATCCACTTACAGATTTCAGCATTAGAAACTCATTGCATCCTTCCAGATTTCGTATAGGTGTGGAAACCATCTAACATCCACTTTTCCCATTTACTCCGTATTATTGATTTAAAAGACTTGTTTACAGAGATGTCCAGTGGTTGGAGCTTTATTGTTAGATCTGCAGGAATGGCAGCATTCTTGGAATGTTTTTTCAGTAATGCTTTGGAATTGTTTGCTGTGTGTGGTCTTGCTGAATCCAATACAACCAGCGATTTCGGATTAAAAAATGAGCCCTTCCTTTTTCCCCACGCCTCAGTTAACCATGTTCTCAGCATATCACAGTTCATCCAGCCTTTTGGATTTACGCACACAATAATTCTTTTCAGAAATTTGTCCTTGGGAATTATTTTTCCCTTAAATATCACCATTGGGGGAGCTTTTCTCCATCAGCCGTCACTGCTAGCACAACAGTAAAGTAACATTTTTCAGCTCCAATAGTGTATCTCTTTATGTCTTGAGTTCTTTTTTAATTAAAAAATGTAATGTTTTTAACATGTACACTGAAAGCATTATGGAGTATAACGATTAATTAATTAGAGAATACGCCGCCCAGAGTGGGAATAAATTATTACATTGTGGACTCCTGCAGCAGCAGAGAGACAAGTTCTCACAGATC
>LYUA01000828.1:153538-164353 GCA_002093875.1 Calopteryx splendens
AGGTGTTCCCAGTTTACCCTATCAAATGCCTTCTCGAAATCTATGAAGCATTTAAGCTTGGCCCCACCAGGATATTGCTAAAAGATATATTGACTACACTATTATGCCCCTTTTCTAGTAAAGAAAAATATATTGGAAATATGCATAATAATTTTGTTCTCTAGTTCTCACTCTCACCTGACAAGAAGATATTTTTTCTGTTGTTGTTTTTCCTTGCAAAATTGGCACGTGGGCTGTAAATTCACTGCTTCTCCAACTCATATAAGAGTAACACTTAAACTATGGATTCAGTAGAAGTTAGACTTTCTGAGTGTGTGAATATGTACCTAATTGCCTTGTACTCCCGATGGCAGTCAAAATTTCATTTATCTTGCATTCAGTGAAGCTCCTTAAATGTCTTTTCAATTTTTCATGAAGAATAATTCAACTTCAATTTACTCTCAATAGGAAGAACAAGGTGTTGTGCATGGGAACATTCGCTGTCGCAAGATAATGGTATGTGCTCATGATGAGACTGTTTTTAAAGTCCAGTTAAGTGATCCTGGCCTTCATGAGTACACCTCCAATGAGTGAGTACTTTTTATGCTATTTTTAATGTATGTTAGTATGATTAAATATTTGCATTTATGAACCTCTTCAGTGGTGCTTTTTCTCCCTTGGGAGCTACATGTATTGGCTTTCTATTTATTTATAGTATTTGGGCATAATGTGCATTGTTATTTTCATCTTGCTTCATCACTGTGGAGAATTTCGATAAAGTCATGATCTTCTTATTTTATGTGAAAAGTCCTCACTTAAAACAAAGAGGAAATATTACTTTACTTATCTATATTTATGCCTCCTTAATTATCTTTTTTTAGTGTGTATTGGATTCCTGTTGAATGCTATGCCAACCCTTTGTGTGCACAGACATCTGTTGCTGCTGATGTGTGGGCTTTTGGCACTACTCTCTGGGAAATATTTTCACTAGGGGAATCTTTACCTACTCCTAATAGTGTGGAAGCTATTCAAACGGTAAAAACTTTATTTCCTCAATTTTCCATATTTAATGTTCATGTTCTACTTCAGTATCCTTTTTCTTTATGTGAATTTCACCTCTTACTGAATTTTTTGATTATGTGCATTTCACCTCTTACTGAATTGCTTGTTAAGGCTGAGACTAACTTGGAATAAATCCTCATTGCACACACTATAAATTTACATTTTCTTTTGTGGCACCCAGTAATATTGTTTTGTAATTTTTATTACTTACTGTTAATTAGTTAAATATAAAATATAATGTTGATTCTATTTGTAATTTATTTTTAAATGACTTCCTGATTAGTAGTAAAATTTGAAATTAAAGCCTACTTTATTTTCCAGAGTTTATTGTGTTCATGCATTAATTTAGTGTCATTGAAAATCTCACGTAAGCATTGTATATTTCTCTTCCACTCAATGGATCCCAAACATGTGCTTATTTGCTTCGTCAAATTCTGACCAATGCAACAATTTTTGATCTTATGTAAGTAAAACTCTATGTAAGATTTGGTGCTTTCCTGTTGTATGATTATAGTGAAGTCTTCGTGGGTTTCCCACTAGGTCAGGTTTTCAGCTTCCTCTGTCGTATTGATGGCCGACTCCGCCATCGTCTTCAGGACATTGATACCAGTACATTATTTTTGGACCTTATATTCAATAAGAGAGATGTGGTAGTACAGTAGTTAGAGGGCTGGTCTGCTGACCACAGAGCTGGGGTTCAATTCCCAATAATCCCTTTTGGCACCCTCAGCTTTACCCAAGCTGTGTACCAGTTTTTGGGTACCAGGTCATCCTGGGAAGTTACAGGTGGTACAGGAAAAGGAACTGGCCAACCTACCTTGATGTGTGAATTCCGCATGCCATTGGGCTTAGTACAGGGTGTCTCAGTACAGGGTGACTACACCTCACCTACCAAACCGATCTTCGGGTTAATTACTGTGGTTTTTTTATGTAGGATCCGCTTGCCCTCAGGTCACTCCTAATTGGCTGTTGCTCAGGTTCTCGCTCTTCTTCATTGACTCTCCCTCTTACTGGCTGGCCAAATGTCTGACCAGAGTTCTTGCACTACTCATGGGGGTGATGTGAACACCACAAAAAAACAGTCGATTTCATCAGAACTTTCCGCAGCTGGACCCAACGGACATCTTAGTCAACCTGGACGTCATCTCCCTCTACACACAGGTCCCACTGAAGGAAACTATCCAACTCCTGGGGGCCCGCTTCAACAAGAGCATAGTCAACCTATTCCACCACGTGTCCACCTCAACGTATTTCCTGCATGAGGAGAAATTCTACGAGCAAACAGACGGAGTTGCCATGGGCTCACTCCTCTCACCAGCAATCCCCAACTTCTTCATGGAAGACTTAAGGAGAGACCCCTATCCTCTGCGAAGCAGAAATCTAAACATTTCTACCGGTATGTGAACGACGCATTCATTGTTTGGCCCCACGGAGCTGAGATGATCCATGAGTTACTGAACCATATGAACAACCAGCACCCGAACATATTAAGTTCACCATGGAGATGTAGCAAAACCGCAGCCTGCCATTCCTCGACATCCAAATTCACTTCAAGGAAGACGGAACCCTTGGACACTGGGTGTATAGGAAGCCGACGCACACGGACCTCTATCTAAATGAACAGAGGCACCACCACCCTTCCCAGAGGAGGGCAGTTCAATCCACCCTCGTTCACTGAGCCATATCCGTCAAGGACGAAGAAAGCCTGCCTTCTGAACTCCAACATCTAAAGACAGCGTTCCACAAAAATTGATACAACGAGAGGGATATCCATCTGAAGGCCAAGTGGATCCTTTATAAGAGCATCCAAAATAATGTCCTGGTATCAACACCAGACACTTCCTCTTCATCATCCCAGATCACCCCTGAAGTTACTAAATTTGCTTGACTATGAAACCTAGATATAATTTTCTTTAGATTTTGTTTTACCTCTAATTTTCTGTGCTCTGTTCAGCATCTAATAAACTATTACTATTACATATGGACTGTACTAGACATATCTATCCCAGGAAAACTTCTCTTTTGTTGCATTTACCCCAGGGTCAGATCAAAGAGCAGCATTTCCTCAAGATAGCACTGCCTTGCCATTAATATTGTCATGGGGTGCAATTATTATAAGGGAGTTTGCGCCCTTCCTATACACCTCACAATTCCCTCTTCTCAAAATTGGTTTATTGAAATTAATTCAGTTGAAAATTAAATCAAAATATTATTTACAAAATGATGGTTTCAGGAAAGCTGCCTACTCTGCCCTTAGAATAGAACCAACAACATAACCACAACTAATTTAATTTTTTGACTAAATAAGGCGGTATAATATCATTGCATCAAATCATATTATATCATATACAATATCATATCTTCAAACATGATTGACTTATTTATTTCATAATCATTTTGCTTACATTCTTTGCATCTCATGAAATTGTAAAAATGCTAAAATATTTATACCAGTTATTTTTAATTTCTAGAAATACCTTCATGGAATGAAGCTCCCCTTACCAAATGGCTGCCCACGTGAAGTATATAATTTAATGTTGGAGTGTTGGGATCTGGATTTTCATAGTAGAAAAAAACCTCAGGCTGTTATGAGAGACATAAACCAAATTTTATACCAAGGTAAGGAATTACTTACATGATTCCCATTTTAGATTCAGTACAGTTGAGTACATATACACTAGTAATAATTATTGTCTCTCACTTCTGGGATTTTCTTAGTAGTTTTCTACATAAATAATTGAATAAGAATATTAGATTTAGGCTCTTCAGGTAATCTAAGAGCTCACGAGACAACTCTATTATGAGCCTTATTCATTTAATGAATTTTTCACAGTGGCTGAGCAAATAATATTAAAGCATACAAGTTATGAACATTTTTTTACATTGAATTGTAAACAGGTGAAAGGATGATTAGATTGGTGAATATAGCCTTTTCCAGAATAATCTATCCTTTGAAATTCAGTCTTAGTGACAGAAGCCATGAAAGATTAAGTTGATATTGGTTCTATGCAAGTCTACATCTACGGGATACCCTGCAAGCCTCCCAAAAGGCGTGTAGCAGGGGGTGTTTAGGGCACCAACCTTTTTAGTAACCATATGGAATTATATTAGATCAACTAATATTTGTTTATTGTGTCTACTGTTTTTCTATTATTAGTGATATGTATTGTGGTCACAAATGGTTTGGTGGAAGAATGAATTCTTGTCTATTTCTTTGTGTCCGGGTGGTCCGACCTTCCAATAAAGTTTGGTGTCCTAATAATTATCTTTGTGTCTGAAACGAAGTCAAGTGACCATTATCTATCTGAAAGCCAAAACATCACTTGTGCCCTTCATGTTTCTATGGCCTCCAATCCTAAGGTCACCAATAACCCTGTTACACTCACCATCTTGTCCTAGCAGTTTTTCTCAGCTTTCACAAATCTCACAGATATCTCCACTTTCTAGTTCCTTTATCAACCCCATCTCAGATGGATCCCAAATACTTGCTGCATACTCCAAATGTGCCCTAACCAACTCAATTAATGTCTCTCCTTAACACTTTTTTTTATCTTCCAATTACTCGTCTTATGAATATAACGATAAGTTTTTCCAGTGGAGACTCACTTATGCCTTTTATGTGTGTGCTCCATGAAAAATTTGGGGCAAAAGTGACTCATGAATAATTATATATATTAACGGTGAATAAAAACATGTTTACTATTTAAGTACAAGATAAACAACGACCATACCAAATTTAAAGTTGGTGATGTCGGCTGTCATCATAAATCATACATCATAAAGGATATACACTTGGTTTTTCCACAATTTTTTGTGAAAAAAACTTAAATATTCTCAAAAATTGTCGAAAAACCAAGTGTGTTTATATTTTATAGCATATCAAAGTTGATGAAAATCGTGGGAATTTGGATTTCTTCTTCTTGTAATTTGGTTTTTCATGTACAATTTTAAAAAACAAATTTCTAATCAGTGTTTAATGGCCCAAAAACCCCCAAATACTAAATATCATAAAAATTAAATTATTTGAAATCGTGAAAACTTTGACCACCATCATGGCAACATTGGATTTTACTTTTTTTGGTATTTTTAATCTGTACCTACACAATTACCAACAAACTGCTTCAAGGGTGGATTTTCTAGAGCCTTGACACATTTAGTACAAGCTTGCAAATTAGTAATTTTCTAGTTAGAAGTAGATTAGTACACGATTTAGGAAGAAAGTTAGTATTAGGTAGTTGTGTTCTATCATTTGTAGCTGCACTTTGTGGAATTGATCTATATTTGTATAAAATTAATAACACTTAATAATTTTCCACACCATATATTTATTCAAAAGGGAAAACTAGTTTCAACACCTTTGCGTCATTTTCAAGGACCCAAGTTAGCCCTTGAAAATGATGCAAAGGTGTTGAAGCCAGTTCAACCTTCAGATTATAAATATATTGTGAAAAATTAAAGTGTTTTTAAATACTTACAACCATTAGCTAGTCATATAATGGAGAAAGTTATCGTAGATTCTGATTCTCTATGAACATCTATTTTTAAAATTTATTTTCACCAATAATAATATTAGTGTTTATTTTCCCAGAGGATCATGAATACATTATGCACTGATAAATTTACATGACATAGGCACACCAATATTAATTTTCACAAAAAAGAAAAAGTCTTTACAAACTTTGGGCTACAAAAAAGAAACTTAACAAACTTTAAAAATACAAAGTCAGTATAATTTATAATTAAAAGCAGCAATATACCTATATACATGTCTATAACTTAACAACTATATAACCAAAAAATATTTACACTTACCCTACATCTAGGTCTATGTACAGTATGGTATATTTTACGTTGTAAATATTCCTTCAGTTTGACTTGGAAGGCATTTATTATTTTTATTTTCTGGTATTTTGCTGGCTCTTTTAATTTGGTATGTATTTCTGCTGTGAGTATGCCAAGTGGCATCTTCATGAGTTTATTTGTTTCTTAGTTTTTATTGTTTTCATTACACAGTTTTCTTCTCTGTCTGCAATTTTCAAAATGTCTCCCACTGTGAAGATTGTTGCTTTGTTTCAGGGTTATGTCTGATTCATTGCCAGATATGATTATGGACAGCATATTTGGGTCATCTTAAACTGTTACTCACAGCTGAGTGCACACCTCAGCCCAATGGTCTCGTTGATCTTTCAAAAGATGAGGAACAAACTTCGCTGTAATTGGCCTCATGTTCAGTGCATCCACTATAATGCGTTGACATGCCTCATATGATAGACTAACTCTATTGACAACATCACGGATTGCCTGCCTTTTGTCCTCAAGGATCATTTTTCACAAAGCACAGTCCGAAGCATCCTGTGTCCTTTCGTGGGCAAAAAAACAGTGATTTTCATGATCGTTTCTGGTGTTGTGCATAATGACTGTCGACCCAAATGTTTGTCATTCTCCACAGAATCCCGGCTGTCTTTGAAGCTCTTAAACCACCCAAATGTCCTTGCTTGGCTCAGCTTGCTCACCAAAAGCATCATTTAGCATTCGTTGGGTTTAAGCTGTTGTTTTCTTGAGCTTGGAACAAACCGTAATGCAAGATGTATTTAACTCCTTCACATCAGCCATATTGGAATTCACAGACAGCAAAGAACATGGTTTAAGGAAAACAACAAAAATTAAGAAATACATGCACTTACGAAGATGATTCTTGGCAGACTGGATGCTGAAATGCACACCAAGTGGCATTTTGCAGTAGAAGTTCATGCTGCTTCTGGTTTGGGTGGATTATTTAAATTCTCTATATCTTTGGATAACACATGCTATACTGAATCTCTTAAACACTAATATTACTTAGTCATCCCTCCGATAACCAATTAGGTACATGACATCAACAATGATTTCTACACACGACCTTCGGGATGATTTACTGACCTCCACTGCACCAAAATACCCTTAAAACTCTTGCACTTCTCCTGACCCCTCACTGCCAAACATCCCTTTAAACATCACTGCTATGTAGGAATGGAGTGGAATGAGACATTGAATCTTACGTTCGCCCTTGTGTTCAGATTGTTGTATGTATTTCACTCTCTGCAGCTGTAGTGTAAAGCAACATGGTGTATCTCCAGTGCATTCAATAGTTTGTATTTTTAATCTAAGAGGTAAGCATATATAACTTCTTTGTTTATTAAGTGGAAAATTGAGGTTGTTCAACTGTTCATTAACACAGACCACCTCTGGTTTGAAAAGTGATAACATTTTGTTCAAAATCGACCCTATCCATCTTTACATAAGGTCCTTGTCATCAATTCCCTCCTCTTTTTAAAAGCCTCCTTACCTAATCCAATTCTCCTTATATCCTTACCACATTGCCCACCTTTAGCTAAAACTCTTTCTATATAGTCTTTCTGCTAAAGATCATACTCTCCAACTTTAATGTTTAGCTTTAAGGCTAAAGTTCAGAAGAGACTTTCCTTAAAATTTTTCATGTAGTTATGGCCAGAGTTAATGACATTTTTGCAAATGTTGTAGCTATTGTTTTCCTTTCACTTGTGCACTGGACTGTCACAGTATACTTGAATGTGCAAATATTCATACCTCGAGTTACTGGGATGACTAAGTGTATGTTTTCATAAAACTATATCCATCAACCTAATTTTACATATAGATATGTAATATGAAAGTTTCCCTGACTTCACACATGAAAAAATAATACCAGAATCAAAAAATTACTGAATAACTGCACTGCTATTGTTAATCTGTGATTACCATTATTTTATAACAGTGTTCAACTCGAGGCAAACCCACTCCTATGCTACAACTTTTCCAAGGAATTTTGATAGGAGCCCTGATGACCCTGACTCTCATACTTCAATTTCGTCAACCAGCATTTTTTCTGGAGTTACTGGTAACTATAAAATTAATTTAATGAGCCTGTAAATGCATAGCAATATTGTATAGTACTTTTTCTGAAATGAATAATTTTATATCTAGACCATATTTAATTTGAAGTAAATTTCTTATATTGCATTTCAAAAGTATTGTGGGAAGTTCTTCAATTTAATCAAGCTATTTTTGTATCATATGCAATGTGTAAAAATATTAATAAAGTGGTTTATCTACATATATTATGAGTCCTTCAACCACCTAATGTCAAATGACTACGAAAGGTCTTCATGGTTGTTTCTTGATGTTCTTACATGATTAATTTTTATGTGTCAGGTGTAACAATACTTCCACCCGGAGATGGAGAGGATAACTTGATATTATCTGGCAGTACTGATCATGTTCTGGGTTCAAGTATGTTTCAAGAGTTATCACCTGGCTTTAGTACTGGCAGTAGTCTTGAAGCAGCAAGCCTTTTAAGAAGCTTACAGGTGAAGTTAATTTATATTTATTTTTCAGTTTTACGAATGGCATGCCAAGTTTGAACATTTTTCTGTATTCTTTATGCATTATTTTTGTCTTAATTATTTAGTATTTTTGCTAGGATTTTGCCGAAAAATGAATTGTAATCACTATGGATTGAAAACTTCAATTTCATTTCAGGATCAGGATGACCAAAGCCAATATTCATTTGGAATCTCTCCATTTCTGCCACATTTCAAGTTCCCTAATGAAAATTCATCACTAGACAGTGTAACTCCTATATTCGAACTGAATGGAGAATGCAACATTGTCTTGCAAGGTCGAATTGGTCAGGTTGGTAGTTCCATGACAATATAGTCGAAGTAATTCCATCCCTTACCACTCAGCATGGTGTCTTACCACCATGCTGAGTGGTGAGCATGCATGTCTTAACAGTCCTACAACATTTTAGTCTTACATCTTTTCATCCCCTGATTTTTCAGTGCAGTAAATCTCTGCCCTGGGAATACCTGGTGCTACCATATTTCAATCAATTGAATCAGTTATTTCAGCAAGGAGATCAGAAATTGAAATTGAGATCTTTATAGCTGTGATATATGTAATTATAGAATGGGCATTGATTCATGTAGGAATGGAACTTTTACTACTTATAGTTCTTTAAAATGTGTTGAATATTACAGGAAATGCAAATTTATATGATGAAATATTGTATTCAGATTTATGTTTTAAGCTCAGTTCATCATTCCATTCAATTTGAGATCTACTATTGTATTCTACAAAATAAAATATTTATACAGGCCCGTTAAAAAATCTCAAAATATCAAAAGATTGAAGATTTGGGGAGAAAAGTACACCATGACAATATTAGAATGTGTATCTGTGTACTGATATTTATTATTAGGTGCCAGGGTATTTAGATTTTTTCAGTTTCTTTAATGTGCCTGTAGTTTCCCTTAACGTAGTAGTGCCTGTCATGCTTGCGGCTTGAAAGTGTCAGCTGGATTATGATCATAAGTCAGTTTTAGTGGTTCTCTGGCAAAGAAAAAATTCAATAACTTCACTAATAAAACTTAAATCATAACACTTTTATCCCCAATAAAAAATCCTTTGATCTATATTTTGACTATTTTTCTTGCTGATTATTTTCAAGGGTTTTTATGGAGAAGTTTATAGAGGACATCTTGAACGTGATAAGGATTGTGAGGAAGAAGTTGTTGCTGTGAAAAAATTAAAAACAAATGCACTCCTGTCCTGCATGGAAGATTTTCAGAGAGAAATTGACATAATGAAGGTAAACTACTTAATGATTGATAAGTTGTGAAGACATAGAATTAACAGTTGAAAATATATCCTGGGCGTGTAGAAGGTTTCTTGGTGGCAGTATCTCCATCCCTAAAAATGTTCAAAACTTCTAAGGAACATGTTAGATTTTAGGAATCTTACTGTCCATGTGTAAATCATGCAACAAAGTAGATTACAGCATTGCATTGGCGTATTCAAAATGTTGTCTTTTTGTTTCAGACGCTGAATCACCCAAATATTGTAGAAATTAAGGGAGTTGTGGATGAAGGTGATGTTAGTTTAGTAATGGAATTTGTCAAGCATGGTTCACTCCTGAGTTATCTCAAAATAAATAGAGAAACACTTACAGACCAAACTCTCCTTAAGTTTTCCCTGGATGTTGCAGAGGTAAGGTTTATATACTTATGATGACTAAAGTATTTCAGTTATGCCATCTAGATATTACAGAGTTAATGCAATAGAAACATTTTTTAAATGGATTAGGTATTTTAGTAACTACTGATTGTGATTATTCTGGACTAATATTTTACTGTTATTTCCTAGGGCATGGAATACTTGGGAACTAAGAAAATAGTTCACAGAGACTTGGCTGCAAGAAACATTCTTGTAGCAAGTGAAAACCATGTGAAAATATCAGACTTTGGCCTAGCTCAAGTGATGGGACAAAATAACTATTACATTTTGAAAACTAACCGGGAGCTTCCAATTAAGTGGTAATTACCTTATATTTTCACTATGTATTATTTATTATTCAACTTTTTCTACCACCAGTTTTCATACATTCTTTAATCTTTAAGAATTAAATTTTTTCATCTTCTGTCTTCATATTTTATTTATGGGACCAAAATTGTCTTTTTTGTTGCTTGATTCAAAGGTTGTTTTAGGTTTGACCTGATGCTAATTTTACAACAAGTAATATTACATTATTTCTAAACTTTTATTAATTAAATACAGTTAATAATGATAATATATTTATTTGTCTGGCGATTTTGTGATACAAATATAGGACACTCCAGAAGGTAGATTATACAGTTTAAAGTTTTGAAGAAATTCATCCACTTAGAAATTTACATTTAAATACAGACATATCCCTTGCAATTTTAACTTCACGAGGAA
>LYUA01000828.1:195541-207674 GCA_002093875.1 Calopteryx splendens
GGGGGGGGGGTGGCAAGTCTGGTGATTTGCAGTTATGTAATTGGATAAAATAATCCTAAAATTTTAAATGCATAATAATATCCTATATGAAGTATCTTTCTAATTCCTTCTTGCTATAGAATGCACATAAAGAAAAACTACCATATTTTCTCAAGGACCGTGCACACATTTTTCCCTGTTTTTCATTGTTTAAAAAACTCACAGATTGCACCAGGAATTTTGTTTGCAATTGTATTTAGAACCAATGAAAATAGTAACGAAAAAAAATCCCTATAACTTTGTTTCAAGTTTGTGCCTTTTCAAAATCATTACAAAATTATCGCTGAATATGACAGAATATTATAAATTAAAACATTTTATTGATCCATATAATGGTGGTTTTACTAATAGTGCCTGGAGGTGGTCAATTAACTTCTGCTTGTTTTAAATTATATAGTTTAAGTGGTAGGGGTAAAGTTTAGATACTTTCTATATGGCACCTTCAATAATGCAAAATATTTTTTTAATATTCTTTCTCATATATTTGCTTTTGAAGACATTAAATTATGTAAAATCTGTCATTTTGCAATATTTATTGTACTGTGATTTGTATTCAAAAATTTATTTATGAATGTACCTTTCCTATGATCTGCTTCTGAGGTGATTTTGTAATTTTATTACTTTGTGGAAAGTGGCAATACAGCTTCCACTGGTGGTCTAGCACCATACATGAGGCATCACTCTTTTAGTTTATTGTGTCTGATGAAGCACAGCTGCTGGGAACTCCTTTGTTCTTCAGTTTCACATCAGGTTGTGTTTTCTTCAATAGTGAGACTCGTTTGAAGATAGTATGTACTACTCCTTTCTCAGACATGTGACTAAAATTGAAATTCCATGAGAGTTGCAAAATATATCAAATTAATTTAGAAGCTGAAGAATTTTACCAAGAACATGGTACTTACTCTAAGATACTTATGATGAATTTTTGTGAATGTGATTTGTGGAGCAACAATGCTAAGGTGAAATAGTTCCTTAAAGGTATGCCAGAATCTCAGGTCTGACCATTGCAAATGGGGTCATTCCCTCTTACGTGAAATCTTAATTTTTTTCATAAATTCAGTAGATAGATCCAAAAAATAACTTTTAGTAAAAAATTCCCCCTATGGTCATTTTTTATCTCTTAAAATGGAAATACCATAAAGTTGCCACCCACTCTGTTATTAGTTCTTATGCTATCCGAGAGTCAGAAAAGGCTTGCCCAGCAGCATTGGCTCAGTGTGGCTAGATAGGATGTGAGCACTATGGGGATTAAATGGAAGTGACTTGTGACATAATGAATATGGGCCCATCCCATTAGGGAAAGGGTTGGTTCTAATTCTAGGGCCACACTAATGCATAGCATTTCCCCTGGGAACAACAGAAGAGGTCAATAAATTGTTCTTTGAGAAAGTCCCTTTGCTACTGGATATGCAAAAGTTTACGTCACTATACAATATGTAGCAAGTGTTCATTGTCACATTGTTGTGCCTCATAAAAATTATGAAGTGCACATTGCTTGAGAGTTGATTCCTGAAGCCTGAGCTTGGAATAGTCATAAGCTTTATAGTTCTGTTATGCGAGGGGCATTTGGTGTGTGGCTTCTGTCACTTATATTGAGAGGAGTGCCATGTAGAGATAGTGCCATGTAGTATGCCGAGTAATAAATGATGAAAAAATAATGATCGTTACCCAAGGTTTTTTATGTGCCACATTACTTTGGAAAGGAAAAATCTGCTAAACATGTCTAATAAATTCAGCTGAGTATAATGGAAAAAGTTTCACACCTCCTTGATTTGATGCATAACACTAACTTTATTGATTTCTTCTTAAACATCGATTTGTCAAATTATTTAATTTTTCTTGTAATATATGTGGCAAATATCATACTTTAAACTCATTTTTCAATGGTTGGGTTTCATCTACTAAAATCTTCTTTCATCACTCGTATTTTAAAAATTTATATTTAAATTGTACTTCTGGTAAAAATCTATTTTGTTTGCAAAATCCTTTGTGTGTAAAATGTTTTGAATGTTATTATGAACGTTTGGTTAAAAATATTTTAATCAATATTTTTCTTGGTATGCTCTTTTACTTTCCAAGAACAAAAGAAATTTTAAAACTTTAAATAAAAAATATTGCTAAAACACTTATTGCAATACAATTGTGTAAAAAAATTACTTAAAACACTATAAAAAAGGTAGCGGTCAGTTGACTCCCACTGGACATTTGTTGATGCTGGACATAGTTGTTAGCTGATGTCAGCTGAGCCCAGGTATTCTTGTGTTAGGCCATAAAGATTTGTATTCTTGAAGAATTGGTATTGTGTACAGACCAAGATAGGATATTTTTCCTTAGTTAATGATAAATGAGTGGGGTACAGTAGTCCAGTAGGTAGAGCACTGAGCTTCCAACTGGAGGGCCTGGGTTCGATTTGGGGTGACTCCTTTGGGCAGCCTCAGCTTCACCCAAGCTATGTACCATTTTTCGGGTAACAGGTCATCCTGTGAAATCACATGTGGTACAGGGAAAGGAACTGGCCACCCTATCTTGAAGTGTGAATTTCATACATTCATTTGGGCTTAGTACTGGGTGAGGTCTACCCTAGCCCACCAAATCGACCTTCTGGTTGATTACTATGATTTAGTGATTTTATGAAAAATGAGTTGCGTTTAACCTTTTCAGTGCTATGAATCCACATATGCATTAGTGAATTGAGGTGCCACCAGTACTATACACACACATGCGTGTGGGCCAGACTGTGCCTTCGGTGCTTGCCATGCTTACTTGGGCTTCATATTTTCCTTAACTCAATAGAATTTTTTGTTCAGTCAATGTTTCCTTTGGGGTAAAAGATATTTATACAATGTTGGTGATATATTTTTCTAAATGGCATGAAAAAAAAATATTTTATCACTTTTAGTACATGAAATATAATTTATTTTATTAATAGTTAAATGCTAATAAAATTCATGTGCGTTAGGGAAATTGATAAGTCCCACACTGCTGCACTAAGCAGGAGTCACTTCAGCAAGAAATTCTTAGCACTAAAAAGGTTAAAGTATTACATTTACTAACATGTTGGTCCCACAGGCCTCAATAAAAAATGTCTCTTTAAATTTAAAATTGTAATTTTGCAAAATGCTCTCCTGATACAATTTAAGGTACCAAAGCATGCAAAACCCTATGCAATATGGTAAGGGGCCAAAATTAATAGTTCATAAAGTTTAATGAGACCAATTTCATGGTTTATTGAGTTTAAGATTTTTTTGCCTGGCTTTTATGTATTCATGTAATGCTTATGTGCACATACACTGTATGATAGTAAGTGGTTCTGTTTACTGGATCAAATGTATTTCTAGATATTTTAATTAAAAAATTGAAGCTATTTTTAAGACAATAAGTATGCGTTGATATCTTTTTTAAACAAAACATTTGTCTTAAATTTTGCTCCTTTTGGAACTATAATGTTAGGCTCAGATCAAGGCCTGAGGCAAAGGAAACAACAATCTACAGATGGTGACTTAGATGCATTGATAAAATATCATCACTCCATGCAAGAAAAAATAGCTGATGACATGATTTTGTTAACCAGAAATTTAAAGGAGCAATCGATGATTGCTAATGCCATCATCAAGAAGGATGTGAATGTAAGCATTGTGTCTGTAGTTCTAAGTATGTAGTATAATATTGTGTAAACTAATTTAAGTTTAAAAAATTGCACGTGCTGGGTGGTCTGTGATTAGGAAAATCCAGCGAAATCGCTGTGACTGAGAAAATGCAGGGATATGATAGGGAATTTTGTAGAAAGTCAGGGATTTATTTCAAGGGATATAATATTTTTATTTTTAATTGCATTTGAAAATATATTTTTTCCTTGAAAAATAAGAAAACTTCATTCTTGAATGTTTTTTTTTGGCTTCTATGTGTTAATTGGTTTTTGTAATCTCAAAGTTTCTTGTCCTATGCTGGGAATCTTTGTCAGGATTCTGGGTGTGAATGCTGGACAAAATTCAGTGTAGAAAATGCAAGGGGTTAATGATAATACTTTGTTTAAATTTGTTTATTTTTAAAATTTTTAAAGGCTATTTAATGTCTAAATGTTTTTACACAGTGCATAATATCTACCATCTTAACAGAGATGTGTCTTACCATGTAAACTAATGTATTAATAATTGCTAACTAATCCATTAGTTTCTCTATGCGATTTTTAAAATTTTACTTGACATGCCTTTATGTAATATCATGTTCCTTGGGCAAATAAATATTTATTGTTATTAGGGCAAGATTGAAACTAATAATTTCTTCTTCCACCTGAGTGTATATTAGAGACTTTTAAGATGTGTCTAAGGAGAAACTTAGTTCGATAAAGAATATGAAAAATGACAGTTTTAAATATTGTGGGGGAGGAGAGAAAGTTGTTGGGTGAAATTTGAAGAACATAGAAAACGTGGTTTGAGAAAATCTGAGAGGCTGATGCAGAGGGCTTTGATAGAAGGGAAAAGTTGGCCAAGTGAAGAACAGCAAGGAAGAGAATAGGCTTTATGGAGGTGATGAAGGCTGGTAGAAAGTATGGAGGACTGAAGAAGGAAATAACTAAGGGGAAAAAAAGAAGTTCACGCAACAGTGGTAATAGTTATTAAGGACAACTCCATACCCATCTGTGAACAGTATGATGGTGAAAATATTTGGCAATTAATATGGTTTTTCCTAAATAATTTTCTTTGAAATTTAAACTTTTGCGTGCATTAATTGAAAATTTATTTTTTCTTAGTTTTCTTACAAATTTTATTGTAGTTTTCATTTAAGCCAATTGTTTAGGAAATATTTTGTTTGCATTATATTTACTTTTAGAAAGATATATAGCTGTTTGCCTGGGGATCAAGGTGCATGATATAAGGCACGTCAAATACGCTTGCTAATACGTCACACTTTTACAATTAAATATTTAATATGTATTGCTATGACCACAAATTTAGTCATGTGTTCCTCTTAGTTTTGTGGGCAATAAGGTTTCAATAACTTTTGTTTGATAATTTCAAAATCTTAGACCAGCCTCTAATTCAAAATATGTTTCAGATAATTCATGACCCACCTGTTTAATATTTTGATACTTATGATCTATTTGTCAAACTTAAAAGTGACTTTTCAAGTAATGGTTCATTGCTCATTCTGATCTTTCAAATTACAATAAATCTACTGCAACACTTATTAATGGTCTAAAATTTCACATAATTCAGATGTACAGATACATGTAATTCAGAAAGTTTTGTGTTTTATGTTTTGCACTTTTTATGGGGCATCTAAATTTCCTTTTAGCTTTGAAAAGGTAAGGTTAATTCATAAAATGTTAATAATTAATTCACTTTGTTGTTCTGACAGTCCATTGAATGTCAATTTCAAGATGCATGCAACAATAAAAAATGCACTATTAGATTAAATAAAGAATTCTAAATTGACACAAATTATCACACAATTTCATCAACACTGTAATAGCACTGAGTAACAGCAGCTTCTTAAGTTCAGTGTTAAATGCTGTCGCAGTTGATCTGTGTTTTAATTTCATTTGTAATTTGTTAACAGTTGGGGGTAAGTTATGAAAACTTTTCTTAGATACATGGTTGCCTTATGGGACCATCCCTCCCATGTGTCAAGTAACCATGCAGTTAGGGTTTAGGCTCAAATGAACACATATATTTTTACTTGTAAAGCACATTAAAACTGTATGTAGACAGAAGTGTTACTATTTTAAATTCAAGAAATAGTGACCTTCCAGGAGTCCTTGATGAATATGTTAGTCATGGATTTCAATGATCGTTTTTAAATTGAAAAGGTCCTTGTGGCAGCACATGTATTTCCACAAAAGATTACATCATAGGCCAAATAGAAATGAATATACGCATAATACGTTTTAGATATCTAAAGAGGAACTAAGAGCAAATCTTTAGGTGATGAATATCCCTGTTGCCAATTTATTGCACAAATCATAAATGTGATACTTTCAGTCAAGATTTTCAGATTTCAATAACCCCAAAAACATTTTGGATGTAGGTTGTTGAATTGACTGTTGACATTAGGGGATCAACTTGCTATGGAAATGTGGAAAACTGGTTTTTTATCATTAAAAGATTAGTTATTTCTCCTACACTAGTAACTCATATTAGTTATAGTCTGACGAGCAGAATCATTTGCCTCTGAAAATCTGCCCCCAAAACTTAATATGCAGGCATCAACAAAATATGGTATCATATTAGAAAATGTTTATTTTTGTATATTTGTGTAAGCTGATGTTAATGAACTTTTATATTTACTTCGGGATGCAGCTATATTATTTTATCGTGAAAGGTATTCTGAGGGGGTGGGACTTCTGATCAGCCAATAGAGCTCCCAGTGAGGAATTCCTGTTTCATCTACTCATTCTCAAAGCAGATTGGTGACTATTCCTTCTAGGAGTTCTTATAATTGCCTATTTTTATTTGGAACTAATATGACGTGGGAACTAATATTTATTCCCTAAAGCAGTGGAATAATATCTCATAATTTATCTGTGAAATGGTAGAAAAATTGTTTTAATTCTTAGTAGTAGCGTTATTTAATGGTCTCTCTTATTGACTCTGGTTACACTATTTTATTTCCACAGACGATAGAAAAATCTTCAGACCTGGCTGAGCAAAGCATGACACAATTGAAAATTGAATCTGAAAGACTAGAAATGCACAGAAAAAAGGCCAGCAAGTGTTGGGTATTTGTCATAGTGTTGGCTGTAATTATAATATTTGTTTGTAAGTATCAGTTCATTTGGTTCAGAGTTTTCTAATATTTGAATGGTCTTGTGAAGTAATATTTGAATTTTGTATTTCAGGGACTGTGGTATTCATGAAGGCATTCAAGAAAAAAGTGTGAATGTTTCTTGGCTTCTGTCAATCTGTGATTAGTACTTCTTAGTTGATAAAATCAAATGCAGGCATTTTTTATCATAAGAGGTACTGTGTGGATAATTGACTGTTTTTTTGTTTTACTCAGATAACTAAAAGATGCACCTATATTAATTTGATGAATTCTTAAAATCTTTTACAAACTGCATACCTCATTGCCTTGAATAAAGTGAAAGAGACTGCAAAATGTTAGCTCCAAAGTTATGTTTATTAGACTATATACCATAAAAGCAGTATAAACTTAAAAAAAAGTGACTTGAATAGTATATTGCCTTTTGCATGTTATTTTAGCTGAAATGAGCTAAAATGTGGCTGAAAAGGAGATGAAGAATTGTGAAAATGCTTTAAAGGTTAACATTCTACCTTTGCAGTATAAATGGACATGAAATCCTAGGTGGAGTTATGTAGGTAACCTACTTGTATGATCAATTTTCTAAGCTTATACCGGGTGGGGATGTGCTTGGTGTCACAATAATACTCCTGAGATCATAAATACAAATTGTTATAAAACTTATTTTTAGCTTATCATAAAAAGTGGTATTTTTTATTTTGGGATGTCATTCATTATCCGAGTGATGAAAATTGGTTAAACCTCACCTGAATATTGATTTGAAAACTTTCACGGCCTTGATTCGATCATCTCTGCATTTATTTTGGGTTCTCACCATCAAAAGCCAACTGATGTGATGAGAAACCGAAAGCAATTCGGAGAATACCTCACCTGAATAGTCTTTCAAAGATGGTTTTTGATATAGCTGCCTTCATGTAATTGGAATGAATTTGCATAGGATTTATTGAATTTCATTGATTGCTCTTAATAATTTAGTTTCTGACCAAAATATCCTATGATAATGAATCAGATTTTGCTGATGAATTCATTAAACACAGTGCCTTCATACTTTACACTAAATTAACTTATGGGATATCAAAATCTGTTTGTTTCATGGTGCTTGGAGAGACACTCTTCCAATTTTTTTGTGCTGATGTGATGGTATTGCATTTATCTTTATTTGCCCTGTATTATTTCCTTCTTCAGTCCTTGTTCTTCACTTGACCAACATTTCCCCTTATATCAAAACCCTCTGTATCAGCCTCTCAGTATTTCCTCCAACCATTTTTTCTGTTTTCTTCAGATTTCATCGAGCAACTTCCTTTCTTCCCCTTCTATAGCTAAAACTTTGTGATTGTTCATCTTCTCCATCTAACGTAGTTTCTCCATACAAACATCTCATATGTCTCTAATTTACACACATTCCCTTGCCTTGCCATGTTTTAGATCTGTACAGTTCAATACTTTATGGTAAAGTCTTTTATCTTTACATTAATGTCAAAGGGGTGGTCTGTGAGCATCCAGCTCTTCAGAAAAATCTTTTCAATTGTAATCTCAGCTTTAAGAACAAATTTAGTCAAAAATGGCCTGCAAAAAAGTGAGTTTGAAATTTTTGCTCTAAATCATTCAATAATACCCTCTGTTCCTTGTCTGACTGACTATTTCTTACTTGCCTACAAACCTGACTTGCCTCATACAAATTTAACATTTATTCTTCCTTTCTCCATTTATCTCTTCATTTTTTTAACGTCCCTGTCAAAAAAATCGTCCCAACATTCCAGGTTCCTATTGTAGCAGATTTGGTCCTCTTCTGTCTTCTTTTCCACTGCTGTCAAGTTGATTGTGCAATGGTTTTGTGTGATTAGGACTGTGTAGGCCTTGACTCCCCTACTACCATGCACAGCATTTGCCCCAGTTGGCTGAGTCCCTTAATGGCCAGAATTCACTAATCATTATCGGTCTGTAATATTGTGATTGGATAAATAATTGAGTTGGTTTACTTTTGCCTTCCTCAATTGTATTATTTATGTGCCACCATCATTTAAATTACCATTCCACTGATTATACAATTTTGTAGCCACCTCAATGAGGAGGAGATGCATGGACTACATTTAACCTTTCAAACTGGTATGGGTGTTTATATATTCAACTGGTACTTTGTTTAGAATAAATAAGGAATGTACTGTGGGACAAACAATGATTCCTTCCATGTCGGATATGGATGTGAGGAAAAGTAGGTTAGCTGAGTTTGGATTAAACCAGTGGAGGGGTATTGAGGTTTTCTGAGTAAAAAACACCATGCAAGTATTGCTAATAACTCATTTGTCTGTTGAAATCCAAGACTACGCTACTTTGAAGGTGCTTATGTGTATACGTTTGACCCTTTAAGAAAGGTGTGAATGGGGTATTAATTAATACTATGCCCCCTAAGGTCATACTTTTACAGGAGTAGAACTCAGTTTACTAAGTCCCTGTGAAAATTTGTTGCCGATTGCACATTGTCGATCCCTTTCTTTACCCTCCAGGAAGCAGTCGATTTGAGCGTGATCGGGATGGTTTTGGACTGATTTTCTACCTGAGCATTATACAAGCTCGGATTAGGGACGAATTATGACTTTTAATGAGAAAGGAACCATTTCTGCCTTTCCCTTTAGTTTTTATTTATTGTGTTTTGAAGAATGAGGTACTAGTTATCTATACCGTGATTTCAACCTGTTTATTAATGCATCTTTAAATTGCCAAGAATGGTAAAGTTTCACAAGTAGGTCCGGAGAATATTCTGGTAGAGTTGCCAATATAGTAATAACGTAGTCAAGTCGGAGGAGAGCGTTTTGTGTCCTCTTTTATTATTTTTTTTCAATATTACAAATTTAAATAACAAAATCCCTCTTCAAACCCTTCCCGCGAATGTTGAGTGTTCCCCCTTTTGTGAAAAATATTTGGCAGGTTAGTATTTTCACCATAGGACCCTCAAAGCGAATATCGTTGATAAGAATACTGGAGGTGCCGCCAATAGTAATCCTGCTCCGTTGTCATCATCGTCATCATCATCTGTAAAAGAAGAAAAGGATACTGAGATCAAGTAAATTTATTTGGGAATATCATATTGGGAATGTTCCCGTGGATACTTCTGTCCATTTTTCGGTACCAGTTTTCACTTTTTTCAATAAGTTGGATATTTTAAGGTTGTAAGAGTCTTTTGATTTATTGTAAATAGGTACGTAACTACTGCTATGCTATAAATCATCACTAATTTGCAGACATTTTCTTTTTTTTTACTGGGGGGTGTAATTTCTCTCCGCTGGCTACTGAACAGGTCGTGGCATAGAAAGCGATCATGGTGGGTGGATTCTCACTCAGAATTTTTTATTTAATATTTATGTAGTTGTTAATAAATCAGTTCTCAAAACTTGTTGGAAAAAATTTAATAAAGTACTATGCCACTGTTCAGTGGAAATAAAATTCTCCTTTAGACTACCCACGACATTTTCTCTATGATGCACCATGAGTCAAGTTACTCAGTAGACGAAACTATCCTGGAAAAAGGGAATTGTAAACAGTATAGTCGGATAGTCATCAGAATTTTGGAACTAATAGTTCGCTTCGCTAAGAGAGAGTATTTGCTGTAGAAAGTAATATGCCATGGTTTAGAAATTGAAATAGCGATGAAAGAAAAAACCTATTTATAGCATCAAGAAAGTAAGATTCGTCGAGATATTTCCCGCGGGATAAACGGAGATTAGGTGGAAAGTGAGATAGGAAAATGATAACGGGATCCCTAGATTTTTGTTATTTTTATTTTTCTATGACACATGTTATATGTGAGAGTTTTCGGTTGCGATTTAAAATTAAGGTTTAGCATTCAGTTAGGTTCATCAGATGCGCTTCTCTTATAAGCATAACGGCGCTTCTTAATGGACTTCGAAGGAATTTTGACTTCAGGATATCCGAAGGATCTCGTTTAGAGTCAAAATCAATTCGTTCAGACACCTTGGACGAAGATCAGTAATTTCATTCTCGCGTGGATGTTTGTATTCCACCTGCCAGTATCACAAGCGCTGAATCTTTAAATAGTGCTTCAGGCTCAAGTTCGGATCCCCTCAAGCCCTGGTGGGATCTGAGTAGAGATGTGTCTGTCTCGTATGATCGCGAGGCAAATAACAAAACACTCCGGTACGGTTGAAGGTGTCTCCTTTCTTCCACCACCAACCCCCGCTTTTCTAGGAACAACCCATCGGAAAGCGTCCAGACATCTCTCCCATTCTCCAAATCACTTACATTCCTTGTGTAACTCGTTTCTATAAATACAAGATTAGACAGCGTACGATTTATTTCCATTAGGCAACGTACGAACATTTTTTCCGGTCCTCAAGACTTTTCCTGTTCTCGCACAATTGCGAAAAAAACTTTTATTTTCCATTTTTCCGTCGAGTTACAAATTCACATTGGCATGAAAATCGTTTGTTAGGATGAACTCGAGCTTCCAAGAACCTGGAAATTCGAATCTCATAACGTCAAATCTCATGGGAATTGAATCTTAAATTGAGTCGAGATTTGACATTCTCAATATCTTTCTCTGAATACTCGATATCGGGATGCGGAAACATTCCTTGTATGAATTAAATTAGAGGAAATCATGTTCCCTTTGGGTCCAGGTTCCTTCCGGAATCATTCGTCACCGAAATTTCATCATTTCCGGTTTAGAAAAAAATTAGGGGCGAGAAATGATGACGTGCTGGGACGTCTGGAAGAAGGGGAAGGGTGTCGCGCGCTTTCACTGCCCCGGTAGGCACTGGCGGATTAATTTTGCACGGGAACTGGAGGTGAATCCCTGGGAAAATTTACCGACGCATCCCGTGCTCTTTGGGAAAAGCAACGCGTGGGAGGGAGCGCGAGAGAAACGGGCGCCTTCAAATCCACTTATGCAATTGCAAAAGGACCTTTTGCCAGTCTCAAAAGTGACGTGACTCAGGTTTTTCGGGGGCAAATCGGGCGAGGTTCTATTCTTGCTGCGTCTTTCTCTTGTTTTCGCAGTTTTGAAACACTCCGCACCCCCTCCCGGCCACCCCCCTTTTTCTCTATTTTTTTAAAGGACGGCCCCGGGCGAACGGCACAACGACAAAACGGCTGGACGCGAGGATCCTGATTTCGAGGCCCGCCTCGCTCATCACATATTTAGCATCGGCGGCGGCAGGTAGGCGTCGGCGACGAAGGCGGTCTCGGCCAGCAGCAGCGAGACACCGCGACTGGGATCAGACCGTGGGGGAGGGAAGGGAGTGGGGGAAAAAAGAATTCTCGGTCGCTAATTTTGAAAAGCTTGGCGACGCGGAAGGGAAGTAGGCGACCGGGGGGG